>VZTH01017405.1:0-14191 GCA_013397815.1 Aleadryas rufinucha | reverse complement strand
CCGCGCCGCTCCCCGCCGGCCCCGCCGCTTCCGCCCGCCCCGCCGCGTCACTGCCGCCATGGCGGCGCGGGGCCCCGAGCGGGTGTCGGTGCTGCTGCCCACCTACAACGAGCGCGACAACCTGCCCCTCGTCGTGTGGCTGCTGGCGCGCACCTTCAGCGACAGGTACCGGGGGGACAGCCGGGGCCCTGCCCCGGAGCCGCGGGATAAACGCTCCCGGGTGTGGGGTTTGGACGGCGTTGAGGAGTGACAGCTGGGGCTGTAGGGCTGGGAAATACGCGGCCATAAAGTGACACATGGCGGCACAAACGGGAAATAATTCCGTGGGAACGGGAGTTACTTCATTGGGAAATAATTCTCGTTTCAGTGGAATCGATTTTGAAATTATCATCGTAGATGATGGAAGCCCGGATGGGACACAGGAAGTTGCTCAGCAGCTGGAAAAAATATATGGATCGGATAAAATAGTGAGTTGTGTATTTTTTACCTTTTTTTTTTTTTTTATATTGGAAAGTACTGTAAATCCTCGAACGGGGGATGGATTCCCTGGATTCTGCCCTTTCTTTACATCCTTTAACAAGTTGTTGTACACCGCTTTAGGCAAGTCTGAGATCGTGATAGTTCATAATGCTGCATTCTGAACAAATATGCAGAACTGTGAATTGATGTTTGCAGAACGCTGTCAGTACTTTGTGCATTGCTGTGTGCTCCTCAGTAACGACTGGTGGGTGTTGCTGTACTTGGTGCGGGCCTGGGGAAATGATGGGGTTTGGAGAAGATTTAATTTCATTTTAATTGACTGCAGGAGTAAGGAAATTGGAAAGATGAAAGCTGGGCTGAGCTTGTGCTTTATTTTTAATCTGTCTCATTGCATTCCTCAAGACCAGGAGCTTTTTAATTATTATTTTTATCTATGTAATATATTAATGCATAACCCTCAGTTATATACAAGAAGCTGTCATTTACATAGTGGCAGTCAGATTCTTTTCAATGTGTTACTGTGTAAATGCCAAGCTCTTGAAAGTATTTCTGGATTAAGTTGCATTTATGAAGATTGTTTTAAGAAAAAAATATATAGAAAGTTTTAGAGTCTTTTTAAAAACTGTATGTCAAGTAATTTATGTGGTTTTTATATCTCCTGTAGCTTCTGAGACCCAGAGCAAGGAAGTTGGGCCTGGGTAAGTCCTTATTAACTCTGACTAGTAAAAACAAATTAAAAAATCTGCTGTATACTTTGATCAACCCAGTGTAAAACGTTCCAGAGAAAANAAAGTACTGTAAATCCTCGAACGGGGGATGGATTCCCTGGATTCTGCCCTTTCTTTACATCCTTTAACAAGTTGTTGTACACCGCTTTAGGCAAGTCTGAGATCGTGATAGTTCATAATGCTGCATTCTGAACAAATATGCAGAACTGTGAATTGATGTTTGCAGAACGCTGTCAGTACTTTGTGCATTGCTGTGTGCTCCTCAGTAACGACTGGTGGGTGTTGCTGTACTTGGTGCGGGCCTGGGGAAATGATGGGGTTTGGAGAAGATTTAATTTCATTTTAATTGACTGCAGGAGTAAGGAAATTGGAAAGATGAAAGCTGGGCTGAGCTTGTGCTTTATTTTTAATCTGTCTCATTGCATTCCTCAAGACCAGGAGCTTTTTAATTATTATTTTTATCTATGTAATATATTAATGCATAACCCTCAGTTATATACAAGAAGCTGTCATTTACATAGTGGCAGTCAGATTCTTTTCAATGTGTTACTGTGTAAATGCCAAGCTCTTGAAAGTATTTCTGGATTAAGTTGCATTTATGAAGATTGTTTTAAGAAAAAAATATATAGAAAGTTTTAGAGTCTTTTTAAAAACTGTATGTCAAGTAATTTATGTGGTTTTTATATCTCCTGTAGCTTCTGAGACCCAGAGCAAGGAAGTTGGGCCTGGGTAAGTCCTTATTAACTCTGACTAGTAAAAACAAATTAAAAAATCTGCTGTATACTTTGATCAACCCAGTGTAAAACGTTCCAGAGAAAAATCACAGTAAAGCCCAAAAGGAGACACATTTTCATCAAGTTGCTTGTAAACAAACAAGCTTAAAAATGCACACATAAAAATCCCAGTGTGTTTATAAAACATTCCCCAGAACATGAGACCTGATCCTCCCTCCTGCCCCACATCCTCTGAGCACAGAATGAGGGTTTGAACTGTGGGTGATGCTTTGGAGCCTGAGTTCTGTTTCCTGTGGCTCCAAAGTGCATGTGGTGCTTTGGTAAATGACATTTCAGGTAGTGACCCACTCCTCAAGCCAAGTTTCTCGGTGCACTTCTATGTTAAAAGAGTGAGGGAAATTATTTCTGTTTCCATCAGGTACTGCTTATATTCATGGAATGAAGTATGCCACTGGGAATTTCATCGTTATCATGGATGCTGACCTCTCCCACCATGTAAGGCTGGATTTTGTGTACTGTGGATCTGTTATAATTCAGTTTTCAGTGGTTGCTGGTATTTTACCCCCACCCTTTTGTCTGATCTGTTGTTTTTTTTCTCTATTTCAGCCAAAATTTATTCCAGAGTTTATCAGGTAGGTGCCAATTATAGTATGAAAGCTGATCTTTATAAATTATTTATGAGGCAGTCTATGAAATTCTATGCCATAGTGGGTAATTATAAGATTCCCCAAAGTAGCTCTTTATAAGAGAGCAGTTAACAGGTGTTTAAATAATGCTCATAGCCACCCTAACTATTGCTTCCTCTCTTCTTCTTGTTTTTTCAAAAGTCTGTAAAATACAGATTTTGTACTGAAAGAGTGATTGTTCTTACTTTGAAATTTGTACTTTGAAACATTCCTCCAGTTTTTCTGATAAAACCAATTGTTTATAGAAAGCAGAAAGAAGGCAATTTTGATATTGTATCTGGGACACGATATAAAGGAAATGGAGGAGTGTATGGCTGGGATTTGAAAAGAAAGTTAATCAGGTTGGTACTTTTCAGCTCTTTACACAGAAATTTGTTATTTATAAATAAGAATTCCAAGTACTCCATCCCTGTAAGCTGAGCCTTTAGTCCCCACAAGTGCTGTACCTGCTGGGCACTGCAGAATCACACTGAACACCACAAGCACCCACCACTGGCAAATTCTTTGGTTAAAATCCAAGAAGGACTGGAACGACGTGGGTGGGCTTGGAAAATGGCTTGGAGCAGTGGCCTCAGGTTGGGACAGAGATCCAGTTCCATCATCCAGGGAATGAGCTGGGACTCTGACACGTGTGAGGTGTGAAGGACACGCTCAGCCTGCAGAGCTGGAACGCTCCTGTCCCTCCCCAGGAAATCCCCTGCCAAAGCCTGTGCTGACTCTGCCGTGTGGCACAATCAGTGACTACTTGGGCCTGACTCCAGTGGCACCAGGGAGGGGTTTCACCAAAGCCAAGGCTCTGTCCAGCTGCTCTGAACACTGCAGGGATTCACAGGGAATCACAGAGTTTCTGGGGAGTCCTCTCCAACACCCAATTTCAGAGAGCAGGCAGAAGCTATTTGTGATTTATTTATCCTGCAGAGAATCCAGAGCACAAGCTGTGTTACAGTCTGATCTGCAGGTGGTATCACAGGGAGTGGATTTGGGTTTTTCCTGGTTTTTAGTGGCTGGAATAAGTGCCCATCTTTTTGTACTAAACAACTCTGACATTGATGTTTTCTTTCACAGTCGTGGAGCCAATTTTCTGACTCAGGTCTTGCTGAGACCAGGGGCATCAGATCTAACAGGGAGCTTCAGGTATGGGTCTGGTTTGCAATTCCTAAAGTTCATTGGAAATTAAGGAACTGGAGTAAGAACAGACCTTCCTTACTGTGGACTAGGAAATCAGTTTGGAAGGGGTGGAAGAAATAGTGGATTAGATTGCAAGACATGCTGCTCCCATGACCTCGTTAGAGAGTTTTGTAATTAGTAATGAGCTGAGCGATTGCAGCTCAGATTCCTGCACGCTGTCTGGATTTCTAAATTCCAGAAATTGTGCTTCAGGTTTCGTGTTCTTTGGAATTGTTTCCAGGTTGTACAGAAAAGAAGTCCTACAGAAACTAATGGAGAAGTGTGTTTCTAAAGGATACGTCTTCCAGATGGAGATGATTGTCCGGGCCAGACAGCTGGGATACACCATTGGAGAGGTATGGGGCAAGCTGGGATAAGGACATTGTGCTTTCCTTTCAAGGAGAGACAGACTGCTGACTTCTGCCTACTTCCAAGAAGCAACCAGGATTGTCAAGTTAATATAAGGAAATTACAGGTGTAGAGTTCTACTTTTCCAGCTTTGTCAGGTGAATGCCAAACCTGAAGCTGCAGTTATTTATTCCCCTGCTGATGTGCTTCTCAGATCCTTCTCTCTTCCTGTTGCCATTCCTTCAGCAGCACAATTTTACAAGGTTCTTCAAAGGAAGGAAAGAAGTCAAAATACACCACAAAGCTGCTCTGAGCCTTTTCTTCCCTGCTTCCTATTGTACAGACATCTCTACTCAAGTCTTTACAAATCATTTCATTTTCTCCAGCAGCCTGATTCTATTTCAGATTTGTTCTCTGTCAATTATTGCCTTGTTATTTTCCAACTTTTCAGCTGTCACAACTTTCTGCTTCTAAACTCTTTGAATGTGCTGTCTACAGTCAATGAAAAAACTCCAAGCAATTGTTAGATTCTCTATCTCCAGCAGTCTGCTGCCTTTTTTATTTCATTGAATTGCTCTTGCTGCTCTCTTTAAAGATGATTCTCTGGGAATCTCTCTGCAGGAGAATCTCAGAGCCAGTTCTTCATCCTCGTTTCCAGGACTATGAATTGTCAGAGAATTCTGGTGCTTGTACTTCTCTCTCTCTAAACTTCACGTGTGGCATTTCTCCATCAATACAGGGTAGAGCATTTCCCCACAACAAAGCAGCTCTTTTCTTCCACCTTTTTTGCTTGTGGAGCAGCATCTCTGTGCTGTCTGTAGCTGGAGTTTGACCCCAACTTCTTTGGCCTCCACATCCAGCTGCATTCACATTTTGCTTCCTAATACTGCTGAATTAACTGAGATGAGGTTTTATTTAATATACCTTTTAAAACAGTAGAACACACTTCTCTGGCTTCAAAAAACCTGACAATCTTGGGTTGCTTGTACCTCCTCTGGCTGCTGCCACAAAGACCTTTTTTCTGCCTGTTATTTGACCCTGCCAGTCACCTATTGACAGCCTGTCGTGGTTGTATGACATCAATTTTACCGTATTTGTCCTGCAGTTCCCAGCCTGCTGGACAGGCTTCAGGGCTGCTGTGTCCCAGTCCCTGCTGGGCACTTACACCACCCTCCACAGGCCACCCAGTGCATTCCCTGGGGAGCATCTTCTTCCCTCCTTCTTTGCTCCCTCCATCACAAGTGGGAAGAGATTTCTGACATCTGAAAAACTGCTTCATTCTTCTCCTCTGGCCTTGTCTTTCAGATTCCTCTGTGACACCTGTAACAAGCTTACACTGTTCAGATCCTGACACATTCATACAAACAAGATTATTGTATTTTTACTGTTTTTTCTTGTCACTTCCCAGAGCAAGACAGTTTTCTATGACATTCCAAACACATTTATACACTATTTCCTGATCAATACTTAGGATCTTGATATATTTTATAATTATCACTGAAATTCCAAAAGAGGTGACACTTGCACATCTCATTCCTGGTTTGCTGCAGCTCCACAGGCAGAACGGGAGTTTTGATGCAGCTGTAAAATGTGGCTGCAAGGGAAAAATATTTCTTCAGCAAAGCTGAGAATTGAGATTGAGCTCTGGCAGTTGAAAAGGAACAAATGGCTGATGAGAAGTGACACAGGCTGGACCTGCAGAGTTGCCTGTACATCTCTCCTGTTTTGCTGTCCTTCACCACGTGTGCAGTGTCCTCCAGCACATGGAGGAGAGCTCTGGAAAATGCTGCCTTTGAGACCAGTGACAGAACCTCTTGGGCAAGGAAGGCAAAGTCCAGAGACACCACAGTGCTTAATTCCTATGCTGAAGGGAGCCCTCTCATTAGATGAGATGTTAACCATTTATTATCCTGGTCAGGAAATGCCACTTGTGCCATCCTGCCCTGGCTCCATACTCGGGGATTTCTGCCCATGCCCTGCAGACCAGCTGTGTGGAGTTGCCAGGATTGTCACTGGGATCATCAAGGGGACACTGCTAAGACAGCAGAGTCATTGCTGAGTCTCTCTGCCTGCCTTTCTGGGCATCTTCTTCCCATCTTCTTGTCCTGGGTTCTCTTCTGTCCTGGCCTGACCTGCTGGAATTGTGAGAGACCCTCTGGCACACATGCAGGGGACTGGGGATTTGTGTGTTCCTCTTGCCAGCTGATTTCTGGCTGACACTGCCAGCAAAACACCAAGCCAATTCCTTAATGCCTTTTGCAATTACAGTTCTTTATTTTAGTCCTGAAGTATTTCAGTTTTGCAGACAAACATATATGGAAATGCTTGAATATTCTAACACCAGGTTGGCAGAATGTCCTGTCCTGTGTCCCTTGTGTGTGGTCAGAGGACTGAAAGCAGAACGTTCCCAACATCTCAGGAGTAGTGAGTTCATCTGGACAGTGTCACATCGTGAAGGAGACCAAAATTAATGTGTTAAATGCCCTTAAATCCTGCAAATAATCCATAAAATGGCCCAAGACTGATAGAAACAGGTCTTGTTTGTACAATATGCACTGTCATGTTCCAAAGCCATCTCCCAGCCGGCGGTGAGGTTGAGCTGTTGGGTGCTGGGGGCAGATTTGTGCTTCCTGAGGCACTGACTCAAAGGCTCTGAATTTGGCTGACAAGGAAATGCTGGAGGCTTTGTGAGCTGTTGAGTTTGCTCTGCCTGGATGTATCATGCAGCCACTGAGTAATGTCTTTGGATCAGCTTTAAAGGTGATCAACCCAGCAATTCCGTGCTCCCCAGCTATGGGGCATCATTAAAGCCCTGGTAAGAACTGACACAAAGGAAGCCAGCCTGGTGCTCGCCTCCTCCCCGTGCCTGAACAAGCTCTAGCTCAAAGGCCATTCTTTTGTTTACAGAATTTCTGATGATTTAGGTTTTGAACCTTAAAAACAGTTTTGCTTGTTTCAACAGGTTCCCATTTCATTCGTGGACCGTGTCTATGGAGAATCCAAACTGGGAGGCAATGAAATTGTCTCCTTCTTGAAGGGGCTCTTGACCTTGTTTGCTACAACCTGAGAGTTCATCCTAAAGTAACTTTTTTAGACAACATTTTCTGACATCTCTCTAGATTTAAACATATAATAGCAAAAGCTTGATCATTTGTGTGGTGACCAGGAGACCTGCTATGACCTCACAATTAGACAGCCATCAACAATAAATCAAACATTCCACAGCCCAGAATGCTCCTTCCTGCAGAAATGAACTGGATGTTAAACTAAAAATTAATAAAGGCTAATGCTCTTCTATTTTTGTAAAAATAATTAAGTCTTAATAAAGAACACAAAGCTAAATGATCTTTTGCATTTGGAAATGAATCATTATTCAGCAGAAGCTAAAGATGGTTTTGAAATAAAGACTAGTAAGAAAAAAAAAAACCCTGGAATGTGTCCTGTCTTTGTCCTGTGGTTTGTAGATATTAATTGAAATAGATATTAATTAGTGCCCTTTCTTTCCTCAGCACATGTACACATGTGTCATGAAGCACCTACAAAGAACTGCTCATGGCTGGGGTAGTTCAAGAGGAAATACAGAGTTCAGTGGTTTGTGCCTAGACTGGAAAGAAGGAATATTCCTTGGATAGGAAAGAGAACCAGATGTGTGGAATAATTTTGTATTCTGTGTGTTTGTCCAGAAGCAGATGAGTGCCTTTTCCTACCTTCTTTAGAAACTAAACATATTTAGTCTGTGAAATGGGATCTCACCAGGTTTAGGGGAACAGAAGACCCTGTTCACCTCAAGGAAGATATTTCAGATTTTTTCCTTATGTCAAGTACCAGTTTGCAATGCAAAGTCTGTGTTTGCTCCAGATCCTGAGGAAGGAAGGACAAACAGAGCAATACAAGTTTTTGTGTCATGGTTTGATAGAGCCAGAACTCAGAAATGACGAAGCTCTTGCAATCAGATGTGCATTTGGGAGGAGGATGAGATTATTCTGATAATGGCTTTACACATTTACATGAAAAAATGTCTTTTTTTTTTTTTTTGTGGATACCTGTATCAGAAAATTAATGGTGTGAGAGGAGAAGCAACAAGTATCTTAAAAATGCTGCCTATTTGGCTCATGTTTGTCTGCATTCCTTTGGCACACTAGATGCAGTTGTTAATTTAGAAAGTTAGAAAAACATTTAGAAAGTCTGCAGGTAAATGATAAATTTATATTTCAGAGTCATCATATTGATAAAAAATAAAACTTTCAATCAAGGTTATTTTCTAGTGGACTGCTTTAGAGCTATTCCTGTGTTCTCTAGTGGAGTTCTACAGATTCTGATCGTTTCTCCTTTGCTGACTGTCCAAAGCAAATGTTTCAGCCATAATTTGCTTTAAAATAATAAAAGATGTAGCTGTAGGTTTTGAATCCACATGGAACTGGATCACAGTGACTGAACTGTACATTTTGTGACATTTGCCTGTACTTTTTCAGAAAATTACATCTAATTTCATTTGCTGCAGACTGATCACAGCAATAATAGACACAGAGATAAATCTCTGGATTTAAGAGCCAGTGAAATCTGCAGTAAACAGGTTTTATCTATTTATGTCTCATTTGGAGGTTTCATAGCAAAAACCATAATTTTAAGTTAAAAATAGTTACAAAGTTTTTAATGACCAAATAATGAGGGTTTAGATGTTTACCTAAATTTACATAATGCTGATCATTTGCCAGAATGCAAATTAAGCCTCAAGAAGTTCATCTTTTCCTCATTTTTATGTAGGGCTATATAACTGAAGTCCAGAATATGAATTATTCATCACGTAACTGCTGTGAATTAGGGTTTAGCTTGTAGAAGGTCCATGGCTACTTTTTAATTATGAAAATTACCTGGTAAAATTCCTTCATTTATTGATGAGATCACATTTGGAGGAAGGTGCTTTCACATATCAATTAGGGCCATAATACAGGAGTATTTTGTGTGCTGCAGTGTGTGTGAAAGTTTGAAATGTGACAGGGCAATGCTCAGGTTTTAGGTAAATAGGTGGAATTTCTCCCTGTGCTTAGAGGTAATGGATTTAGCAGGGAAAAAAAGTGCTGTAAAGAAACAAACCCAAGAGCTCCATGGTATCAGGACATGAGCAGACACCACAAAAGGGCCTGAGAGAAGAAAAACTGATCTCAATCTCCTGCCTGTAGGAAGCCCCTCTGAAAGGAACTAATCCATGGATCCCATGGACAGGGGCAGCACTGAGGACATCCAGCCTTTCTGCCTTGGTGGGATATACAAACACACATTTCAGCACACACACCATGGAAACCATTTGGCTTTTCCTAGCAAAAAAAAATGTCTTGTGATCTTGCTGTTCTCAAACTGTTAGTAACAGACTACAGTGGAACAGCAGTTCTATCACCTTTGGGGATCAGGTGCTTGGAACTCCATATAATGCCTTAAATATTCATGGACTAGGGATTTATATAGTGACATTTTAATTCTTAGTTCCTTAATACCATTGCAATACTCTCCTTGCCTTGTTTTGGCCACCACAAAACACTGACTTGACATTTACTGAGAATTTTTCATTTTATGTCCTTGGCTTTACAGTCCCACATAAATCAGCTTTTCTTAATTACATCCATATTCATTTCCTATGAAGGCACAAATACTTTGCTAATGCACTTTCTCTATTATACTTTCTTGGGAATCTGTGTCTGCAAGCACTCAATCATCTGGCAGGAGCAGGAGCTTTAATTGCTTCCTGGCTCCCACCAGTTTAGAGCAGGGCTGTTGGTGGGGCACGTTTAATGCAGTGGGGAGAAGGTAACTCACGTTTGGCACCAGTGGGTTCTGTCCCCTGAGCAGATTTGGGGTGTGATGCACAAGGCTCAGCAGTTCAAACCCTCTGACCCAGACCTGCAGGATGCTGAAGCTGGGACAACCACTCAGACCCCAAGGCCTGGCTTATTTATCTGCTGGAATGTGAATCCAGCATCAGTCCCACATCCCTAGCTGCTCTCTTTGGTGACGATTTGTCTGCTCTAAGGTTCAGGGGAGTCAGCTTCACTTTTGCTTTGGGTTCTTGATAAAATCTGAGGCTTTAACCTCAGCCTGCAATAAAGATGTACCTCACTGCCAATATAAACACTATCATCAAACAGATTTTCCAGTGGACCGTGCAGAAATCCAACTGCAAGGCTCCACAACCTTCTGCATATCAACAGTAAAAAATAATGATGACTAATCAATAATATTTATTTGAGGGTCTATCAGGATCCCAAGTGTAAGCCTGGACTGAAATCTTGGCACAAGTGAATTCAGTGACAGATTGCCTGCTGAGCTCAGTGCATGGATGACTTCAGCGACAGATTTCAGTGGCTGGCATTCCAGAGCTGAGGCAAATGCTAATATCAGGATCAGCAGGAACAGGGGCTGTGCAGAGGACAGGGCTGCTTATCAAACTTTTCCTTGGTTTGGAACATATTACCTCCCCTGTGCCATGCTGCAGAAGACATGGGCAAAGAAGGTAACTACTGCCAAGCACAGAAACTCCGAGCATCATTTCCTCCTCTGCTCCTGCCACATTTTACCCTCTCTCTCCAGGCATCGTGGCATTTAAAAACTTTCTTACAGACTGTTACTGTTCAGGGGGAAATACGTTGGAACTGGAGAGAGAAAACCAAATTGCAACTTTTAATCTAAAACTAGAACTGAAAACTCAACCACTGCGAGGGATTTCCACAAAGCAAGGAGCATAAAATGGAAAGTTATCCCTGCAAGGTGGTTGCACTGTTAGACAGAAACTGGCCCCAAAGCTGACAGGTGATGAAGTGTCTGAACAGCACAGGAGCTGGGTGGCTTAGTGGGTCTTACAGATCATTGTGAGACCCGTGGTCTTAATGCTGATTAGCTTATTTGTACTTATTATATAATTAATTACGTTGTGTGTAAAACCATCAATAGTTGTCTTAATTCTTTTGTGTTTGAATAAAACCCAAGCATGACACTGCTCCTGAACTAGTGCTGGGATGAATCCGGGCGCGGTTTTGACCTGAAGCAGTAGCACAGCACATGCAATTAAACCTATTCAGCTTGGGAGTGCTAATTGTCTCCCCTCTGGTGACAAGTGTTTAGTCTCTTACAATGCAGTGATTTTACTGATTACCAGTGGCTGTACTGTGAGAAACAATACCCACTTCTGTAATAGCAAAAGTACATTAAGACTATTGCCTTACAACTTCTGTTCCACTTAGTTCACTCTACACACAGGAGAAAAATGATGTCAAGACTCCTTTTCTCCTTCTTCCCCACTTGAATTTTAGCTTTAACATCAATCTTTTCACACAAACTTTGTAAATCCTCATCTTTCTTCCCCAGCCCTCTGTTGACAGCTGTCACACTGTGCAAACCACCACGAGAACCCTCCTGAACTGAATGAGAACAAGATCTTGTCCATCATTCAGGACTGCTTTCACACCCATTCTCATCCTTCCCCCCACTTTTTCAGCCCTGTCATCGCAGACTTTACCCCGAAGCAGGCAGTGGCTCCCTTCTGCTCCAGCTTCTGCTGCCACATCACCCTTCTCTCCTGTTCTCTGCCTCACCACCCCTCTTGTGCACTGAGTGAGTGTTTCTGCCTCCTGACACTCTTCTTTCTGTCTGGGTCTAATTTCACCCCCTCCCGTGCCAAATTCCAGTTTGGAATTCACAAATGGTTTTCCATACTGTAACTATGGACTGAGTACCACCATCATGGCTGGAAATGTTCCCAACTGGAAACTCCTTGATACTGTTCTTGGGGAACTCTCTATCCACCTCTATCTCCAGCCTTATCTTATCTTATCTTATCTTAAGTATATACAGCAAGATCCAAACTCACTCAGGTACTTCCACTTGCTCCCAGAATTCAGGACAAGGAATGCTGCCCAACAGCCTGTTCAGTTCTCCTGTCTGGATTCCAAGTCTCTGTTGTGTCCTTTGCACAGATCTTTGCGTTGTGTTCATTCCCTCAAACACCTATCAAATATCATTTCTATCTCCAGTTGCATTATCATGTCCCACTACACTCAGTTCCTCCAACCTTCAGACACTTCTGTTTTCCCAAGTTCAGCCCTTAGAGTAGGTCTGTGGGCTGGTCTTCTGTTGTATATTTTTTGGATTAAGTGATGGCTAAGAAGTGGTCATTGGTAAGGCATAAATAAAAGAGTGTTGAAATAGGAAGGTGCTCAGGTTTGGGGCTGTGTGTTTTAGGCAGGAGCAGACTGGCCCAAGCAGCTATGAAGTTAATTGAGAGTTTCTGAACATGGTCCTGACTTAAGAGTCCTTTCGAAATGTTTTTCAACATACTTGAATAATTGTGCCATCAGAGAAAAAATGCCTACTCTTGGAAGGCAAAATGATGTTATGGGAAAACCAAACCAGCTCTCTTTGCTTTCCTTCCTTGAAACAGATTCCACACGTGTCTCAAAGGAATTCTCAAAGTATCTCAGTTCTAGGAGCTCTTTAATGCCAAAGCACCAGTTTTGGTTTCGAGGTTTTGTGTATTTCCAAATTTTAAAATCTACATTTCCATGCAAAAGAAAGACTCTGTGACTTCCTGACTCTTATGACCACTGATGTGAAGACGCCATGGAAGCACCCAGTGATGCCCAGGTGTGACTTGCAGTGACAAGGAGGGGATTTCTGTGTCCCACTGAGCGAGAAAGTCTCAAAGCAGCCTCTCAGACACAAAATGTCACTAAATTCTTCATAAAAGCTATTTCAGTGAATTGTGATAAACACCATGTACACATTGTCACTTGAAAATGCAGGACATCCTTGAGTTACATGAAGTCTAAAGAACTGGTGACAACTTTTCTCTGCTTCTGTACTTCAGACAAGGAACCAAATGGACTTTCCTTTCTAGCATTGTGAGGCTGAACTCCAGTGTGTCACTGAAGCAGAAAGGGTGTGAATGCTGAGCATGGAAGGAATTACACTCTATTTCATCCTCCAAGTGTTGGTGTCTTTCTGAAGTAACAAAAGCCATCAATCCCTTTCAGTCCTAGAGGGCTTTTTTACTGTGCTATAAAATTTGTCCTCATTTGTTGAAGAGATCTTGAGCAGTGTCATGATCCACAAGGAAGAATCACATGTGGGGTTTGTCCTGATCCAATGTTCCTGCTGAGAAGTGGGACATCCAGTGTCTCTGCACAGGTGTGTGTGAGCGAACACACGTGCACACCAGAAAGATCACAGCCCTGCCTTTGGGTGCTGGCTTGTCTTCAGGGTGTTAACCCAAAATGTGAAGGCACACGGAGGGATTCTTGGGGCTGTCCTGTGCGGGGCCAGGAGCTGGACTCGATGGTCCTTGTGGGTGCCTTCCAGCTCAGCACGTTCTGTGGTTCTGTGATGAATTTGGATTTCAGAGCACGGCAGTGTGTAAATCACACAGGTCCTGTGCCGCCTCAGGGAACTGGCTGATGAGTGCCCCTGTCCCAGTCCGTGGCAGGCTGGGCAGCAGCTGCCCCAGCAAGGCTCCCACACGGCCATGGCCTCACACGACGCCTCCTTCCCTGCCCTGGGCCGGGGCCCTGCCAGCCCTGGTCAGGCTGGGAGGGACACCGTGGCTCAGCTGGTGCCACCTCCCTGCTCCAGCAGCTCCCTGCTCCAGCAGGGCCAGCCCAGGGCACATGGCACAGGAGTGTGTCCAGACTGTTCTGGAATAAGACTCCACATCCTCTCTGCTCTCTGTTCAGCGCTCGGTCACTGCCCAGGGAACTTCTTCCTCCCATCCAGGTGGAAATTGCTGGGCTCAGGCCCTGCCCGTTGCTGTGGGGCCATTGCTGGGCCCCGGAGCAGAGCCTGGGCCCTGCTCGGAGCCCTCCCTGCAGCCAGGGACAGCCAGGCCTGAGGGCCCCTCTCGGCTGGGGCTCCTCTCGAGGCTGAGCAGCCCCAGCTCCCTCAGCCTTTCCTGGGCACGGAGATGCTCCAGGCCCTTCAGCATCCTCGTAGCATCCGACGGACGGGCACGGCAGGCCCGGGCCGCCTCGAGGCCGGGTGGAAGGCCCGTGGGGCCGGGGTGGCGGGG
>VZTH01017404.1:0-52915 GCA_013397815.1 Aleadryas rufinucha | reverse complement strand
AAGGCTTCTCCTAGCAAAAGTCTCATGGGAAATCATTAGTAAAATCTTATGCCTTAAGTTGGTAGGCATCCAACAAGACTTCACAGCATGGTATTTCTGGACATGCTCCAAGAAGAGAACAATCCAAACAAGAGTATTTGCTGATGAAAAAAGATCAGAGTTAAGTAGCAAATCTCTGTGTGACTGGGTGTTATGTGTATATATTGCATAATGTATACTCAAATATTTATATTCTGTATTGAAGTTTACTCTCTTATTAATTCTTTCCCCTTTTCATATGTATAAGGGTAGCTAGTGAAACAACACAGTTGTTTTCACAGAGACATGGAAATTACTGAGGGTAAACATGAAGGAAAAGCAAAGAAAGCAATGAAGGCATGTTAAAACATGAATCTAGTTAGAGCAGAGAACAATCGGTTCTGTTTTCTTCTTATGTTTAGTATCAGGTTTTGCGTAAGGCTAAGACATCTATCCAGAAGCTGGAGCAAACCTTGTGTTCTTTGCTGAAGATGAAAGGTAACTGTATGCAAGTATTTGCTTGGACGAAGAGTTTGGACTTGGTTTTTATGTATTTGTTAAATAGAGACAGAGGTACACAGCTGAGCCGATGAAAGCATTGCAGCCAACTGTGGCTTTAGTTGCAGCAAAAAGCACGGGATGGTGAAAAGTCTGTCAATCCACTAAGCACTCTTATTCTATATCTCAGAAATGCCCCTCTGACTCTCAGTCTTTCCTACCCCCTCCCCAGCCTAGGTGAAGGAAGGAAAGAAGCAGTTCCTGCTGTCCCATGGCAGCAGGCTGTTGGGGCTGAGTCCCCTTGGCAGCTTCACCCCAGCAGGTGTGGGGCTGGCATGGGTCCCCAGGCTGGATCCTTAGGCTCCCACTCGGAGCCTGCAGGAGCTGTGTGCTCCTGGTCGCAGCAGTGTGGCACAGTGCGAGTCACAGCTGTCACCAGCACCCAGCCCTGAGAGAGCTTAGGCTGCACAACAGCACACTGTGGTGTTAGCTACAAGGATTTCCTAGAGTAGGAAATGGAAGCCTCTGGTTAAGAGTGTACTCTGATATAAATGGTTAAGAGAGATGCTACAGTTTAGTTTTCTTTCAGCTTGGCGGGCCATCTTCCCACCTTGCTCTGTTACAGCCTGTGACACCTTGGTCACACTGGTCAGCAGGTACTGTCTGCACTGGTGGCAGCTCCTGCTGTGGGGCTTCATGCCCCCAACAATGTGCCTTCTGTTTAGTGCTGCTGGCCACTGCCTCTGCTGGCAGGACTAGGGGCTTTGGACATATTTTTTTGTCCCTTCACGTGTCAAAATTCCTGTCAGCTAGAAAAAAAATTGCTATTCATGTGACTTGCACCTCCAATAATTTGCATCAATTAGAAGTCCCAGTGCTTAAAACAACCAACCTCATTTGAAGGCACATCCTTGGATAACCCATAAAAGTGAGTCACAGGTAGAAAGAATAGTTTGACAGCAAAACTGAAAGGATAACAAGCAGTGAGGCTTGCTGAGGGGAGTTTGAGGCAAGCTTCCCCTTGTATGTATTTGCATATATGTAAAATTCATACTGCTTGTGGATCACGGGTTGGATGTCAGGGTTTTTTACATGCAATTTGTTCATTATAAGGTAATCAAAAAATAACTGCATTGACTAGTGCGTGCCCAGATTTTGATTTGGTGGTTGTTTTCACCATCAGTTCTGTCAAATCAATGTTAGGAAGAAGGCATTGATTCCAAGTTCCTCAGTGTTCATAAACTCCCAGTAGTGCCAGTTACATTGTAGGAGAGACAGATGTTTCTTCTTTCACATCATTGTTGCCTAATGACAAGCTCTGGCTTGTGAAGAACCAGTTGTTGACAGTATTCTGCTTGGTTGGGGCTGAGGGTGAGAGAGAAGCCAAAAGTGCCATTGATGTGACAGTACCCTTTTTGCTGACAACAGCGAGCTGCAGTCTGGAGGATGGGAGCCCATCCAGTTTGGAGGAAGTCAGGGAGGAATATGTCAGGAGGCAATTCGGCAGTCCCAGGTAAGGGCTTATACCAGTCAAGAAAAGATGATAATACTTTACACTTGCTTCCATCCCAGCATCTCTGAACCTCTTTGTCATTGCTACTGTATTTCCTTGCAGAGGTTTTTCATCATGAGGAAAGGACAAAGAGGTTTCACCTGGACTGCTGTAATCCCACTGAGTGCACAAACATTCTAAGCATGTTGTTGGTCTCATTTCCAGTCAGTGCTTGTATTTCCTTTCCCTTCTATGTAGCTGATCTCTGGCAAAGATTTCTCATTGCCTGCAAAGCAAAAGGAGGAAAAAGCTGGCTTAGGAAGAATGGCCCTGGGCTCTGGAGTCACCATGACAAGGGCCTTATTAATCCAGTTAAGAAGTTGTTCATGTGGCTTTTTTCTCCTGTGTTCTTTCCAGCACTACATCAGCCTCAGAAGATGTGAGTGAAAGTGACTCTGCCATCTGGTATTTGCTTCAAGAATGTGAAAAACAAACGCTGGAAGAATATGGGAAGCCAGAATCGATCCAGTTTTCAGACACTTTATCCCCAGATCTAGTGGAATTTGAACGGTAGGTGCACCCCACATTGCCTTCAGGTTTTTAACTTACTTGCATTATCACTGTGCAACCAGGCACTGCTGTTCATGCAGCCCTGCTGGAGCCTGCACCTGCCTTGCAGAAGCCTTGTGCCAGCAACTTTGGCCCTACTGGTGATGAAGCCGATCACTTCCTAAGTCCCTGCAGCTTGCACATGAATGAACTCTCAGTGTTGTAGCAGTCCTCAGCTTTTCAGGCCTTGGTAAATCCCTGAGGATTTTTCACCCCTTAAAAAAAAGAAGAAAATTTCTTTCAAGTGTGTCAGTCCCTGTGTTGCTGTGCTTTACCACTGTATCCCTGCAATGGGGCTAGATTTTAGGAGGGTAAGAATTGCTGCACCAGATGAACTTGTCAAGAGTCTAACTGTATGTGTTCCAGGGAGGTGCAGGAACCAGAGGTAGGCACATTCTTTTCCCCACAGTGATGCTCATCCTTCCTCTAATGGCATTGTTATGGGGAGCTTGAACACTGTTGCCCCTTCCAGAAACAGACCCTTAGCTCCTGGCAACTTGGAGTACTATTTTAGTGGGATCAGAGTAGGGTAAGGCTGGATTCAACCAAGGAAGAGCTTGTAGTCCTCAGCCTCTGGGCTGCAGAATAGTGGTTGTCTGGAAGATACCAGAAGGCATTCTGCAACAGTGCAAAAATGTCTGCACCACTGGGGAGGAGGAGAACCTAAACACTTGCATGTGTGTTACGCTTAGAGCTAGTGGGTGTGAGTCTGTAAACCCTTTAAGCTCCTGAATGTCTGATGCAGGACCTAAAAGTTAAAGACCACCATTCTCATGTCAGTTGTCCATGTATTTTAGTTAGAAGTTGTAATGGTAAAATTACTGATTTTTTTCAGTTACTGGTATCTTAAAACTGAGTACATTATACTCCATGTTCTTCCCCTTCCTGTCAGACAACACTGGGAGGTACTTAGAGGTTCTATCCTGCATTTCCAACAGTATCAATGATTATTTGATTGTAAAGATATGAGAAATAGATGCATGTGTAATCTATTCTGTAACATCAAGCAGTCAATTTCACCCTAACCATTCCAGAGTTAAGAACACGCAGTGCAGGAGAATCCAGAGCTGCAGCTGGTATCCTTTTCCATGGCATCACCGCCGTAGCCAAAAAACTTCTTCAGTTCCTTCTTCTCTTTTGCTCTGAACTGCTGTGTATTTCTAAAAACCCCTTGAATCATAGGGTTTTTCCTCAAAAAGAGAGTGCAGCTGGACCAGCAGATGGCACCAGCGTCCCACTCCTGCTCCTGCTTTTGCTCCCGTTAGAATTGGAGGTGGCTGTAGTTAAGGTATCTTTTAGAAGACCTTGAAATGTGCTGAATCAAGATTTTCAGGATTAGAAAAATCTGCTTCATCAGACTGCACGGCAGAGCCATAAACACCTGACTTTCATGTTCTGTACTGACAAGGTAGACCAGGGCCTGTGCTGTGTAGACTCTGGCACTTACCCTATAGTCCTAGGGCAGATTGCATTTGTTTTATAGCCAATTCTGGTCCAAAAATTACCTTTTATAACAGGCACAAAACGAAAGGGACTCTTCAGCAAAGAAAACAACATCCTTTTGGTGATCATTTAATCACATTATTTGGGAAGCATCAGAAATGCTTTGAGCTTCAACTGACTGGGTTTTTTTCCCATGTCCAGCAGCAGGAGCTGCATTGGTAGGATTGCACAGTACTCTGACCAGTGCAAAATGTGGTTGTCTCCTTCCATCTGGGAAGGAAATAGTTGAGTCGTGCTTCAAGCTTAATTTCTTTAGCAGAGCAGTCTAATGGTGATTCATGTTCTTCTGCTTGAGAAATTCCAGGTCCTTTGTTTGGAGCTGGACATCCAGAAACCTTAGTGAGTGCAATACCTTACATGAGAACACTTGTTCCCCTTCTGGTATTTTGTCTCCAGCAGTGGTGGAAAATACTCCAGTGTGGAAGCTGGGGTTTAAACAGGTTTATGCTTGCCTTCAAGATTATATTTTCCATATTGGTTTGCTGGAACAAATATTTACAAATTAAAAAAAAAAAAGAATGAACTCTTTTCATTTGCTTTCTCATGCAATACTGTTCAGTTGATCAGGAAATGTGCTCATTTGGGACATCTTCCAAGGAATCACTTTGAGCCCAAACATAGTAACAATGACTGCTGTTTATAGAACTCTTGGTTTGTACTCCTTTGATCTTTTTATTTTCATCTGAGACTCTTTAAGCATTTAATTAATGTAAAATAGCCTTCAGTGCTGCTTTCTGAAGTAGACATTATTATCCTTGGTTCACTGTGCCACACAGTGCTAACAGAAGAAGCAGGCTTGTTCTGAGATTTAGTCACTGGGTTGAAATGATGACCCCTATGTTCCACCACCAGTTTCACCACAGACTGCATACAAGTCAGTCCTAGGGATGTGTTTCCTTAGATGTAAAATGGAGGAAGTTGAGCTCCCATGCTTAAGTCAGAGCATCCAGACCTGGGGTAGTGTCCTTCTGTCTGCATGTATAGTACCTAGTGCATCAGGATACGACCTCAACCAGGGCTTTAAAGTGTAGTGTGATGCCAGTAAATGTATAAAAAGGGACTTACAGTGCAAAAGGCTCAGGATACAAAGGCAAGTAACTGAAAATTGATTAAATTCCATAATGAGGTTTGCCTGTGCGACCAGTACAACCTGCAGTGCCTGGAGCTTCTGTTGTGAGGCAGTCCTGCTGAGGCTGAAGCTGGAGCTTGCTTTTTGCAGGTGAAATCTTCAGACAGTGTTGGGCATCATTCAGTAATTGTATGAAGTCTTAGAGGCAGAGTCAGTGAGGTCGTTATGGATCAGAGCTACTCCCCTGTGTCCTGCTGGTTTTCCGTAGATGGCTGCCTTATAGCCTGCTCTTAAGAGATGCTCCCTTTCCTTTCCTTCCAGATACCTGTATTTTTATAAGCACACAGTGGACCTGCTGATAGAGCATGGAATTGTTTGCACTGGAGACGTGCCTCTTCCTGAGGTCTCCACAGCTATTTCCCATCTCTGGCAAGAGCTTTCTGAAGAGAGCAGGGACAGCATCTTGCAGTACTGTAGCCAGAGAGATTTCCTCATGGATCCCAAGGCTGCTTGCCCAGAGCCTGCTTGCACTGAAGGTAGTGTGAGGGACAGCGGAGGTAACAGTGAGGAAGCCAGTCGTTCCTCAGTCTCCACACCAGAGGAAGTAAGTGCTCAGCAACATTCATAGTCTGCCTCTGAAACTCCAAGCCTTCGGATGCCAATTGGCTCTGCAGCTTTTAATTGCAAACATGTAGCAGTTGTAACTAAGCTTTCTCAAGACCACATGAATGCATACATGGAGGCAATAAGCAGTCTTTGAGTAAACATCTGCACCAAATTTTCTCTTGATAAGATACCTAGCAAGCTACAGTAGTGCAGTGTGGTAATCCTGCTAGTCTCCACTGACTTGTGGAGATTCTGTGCCAAGTTACAGTTAAATTTGCTCATACCTTGCTCCAGGGACAGGAAGCAAGAGCAAGAATTGTACAGTTACTGTGCTCTGCAAACTCTCCAAAGAGCAGAGATGGCCTAAATCCAGAAAGAATACCTAGTTTGCCAAAGCCTGCTATGTTTTGGGTTGGGTGGGGTTTTTTCATCAAAGCACTTGGTAGCAAAGAGAAAGTATTTTTAGACCAGTTCCAGTGGTACAGGGCCAATGACTGCCTGTAGCATGCACCTCTGCAGAGCCAAGAAGTCAGTGACTGAGTAGACCAGGGCATTTATTAATAAGGGATTGATTAAAGAACAGCCAACTCTATAAGTGGTTCCTGGAGCACTGATTGCTGAAGGAACTAGCTGCTCGAAGATGTATGTGTAATTTCATTAGCTACAAGAAAGGGACAGATGTTTACCCTTAGCACGTCAGTAAATTGCATTGACAAGTTCTTTTTGAGTCACAGGGCACAACTCACATTGCTCATCTCCTTAGGAAATGTCGTGGGAATGCTCCATGTACAGTACTTTCTGGCACAGAAAGTGTGTGAACTGCATTATAGCAGAGTGAACTAATGAGTTTAGTGGTCTGGCACAAGGAGCATCCAAACTCCTTTGTAAACTGGAATCAGATTTGGAGCAACTGGCTGGTACAGCTGAGATCTCCAGCCATAAGCAGCAGTCCACAGTCAAGTCTCTAAAGCACCGATACAATTCATGGGTTTAACTGATTTTCTGGGAGATGTAATGTGAAGTCTAATTCCTAGAGGTTGAAGCACAGGCTTAAGGGAGTGGACTGACCTTGTGTCCCCTAGCCATGAAATACAGTTATTCCACATTATTCCTGTCTCCACAAAACCTCTTGGTTTACTCTAGCTGCAAACATACCTGTTAAATGTAAAGAAAGAATATCAGGCTTTTAAAGACTTCATTATTAAAAATTATGCCCGAGGTAAAACTTGTAAGTGGCTGGATATGCTGACATCTGAAGTGATTTCTCTGCTAGGTGATGTTTGAAGATGCGTTTGATGTTGCTGCTGGTTTCCTTGACAGAAGCAAGACTCAGGGAATGTCCAGCCAGAGGTAAATTACAAACTGCCCCCTTTGGTAGTCACAGTACATTAATAGCCCACTGTCAGTACGCCACAGCAAGTACTCTGTGGAGTAAGACAATAGCCCAGCTCTCTGTTTTAGTCAATGGTCAGAGTAGCAGCCTCCAGCAACTGTGCTCACAATAATACTTCCTTTTAAGGTGAAAAAGTGAAACGATTAATGGTCACTTACAGCAGAATCAGTAAGAATCACTTATTAAGAGCAGCCCATCACTTCAGGATAACTGGGGTCCTTCTGATTTTCTTTGCCACTCTGCACAGCTTTTCTGTCTTTTCAATTTACAATACTCTAATGTTTTCCTTTTCTCTCTGTCCCTTACCAGGCCTGTGAGGACCAAGAGGCGTTCCCTGGATAAATCAGCTAATCATAAACTGTACTCTCATTTAATGACACAAAAATGATAATTTTTCAATATTTTCTCCCTTGTCTTTTTCAAGTACCCTAATTCAGTCACATGGAGACAATCAGGTTAAAGTGTGGTTGACCTGAACAGTAACACCAGAGAAACACAGGACCTATTAAATAATAACACCTCTTTCCTCTTCAGTTCAGATGAGTAACCTGGAAGAGAACATGTCAGATACAAAGCTGGCACTGCCTTTGATTTTTCCCAGTAGACCAAAGAAAGAAAAGGGTTGTTTTCCTCAAGAGGAAAATCACATTATGATTCATCTTTTATGTATTCTTTCTACTTAGTCTTTGTTAGGATTGTTTCTCTTTGCAAATGGTATTTTTAATCTATGGGGTTTTAATCCCATTTTCTACTTACTTTTCAACATTTAGAGTGATCTTTATTGTTACTCTCTTCCTTTTGCCACCATTCCAGGTTGCACTTCCAAAAGAGAATGAATTAAAATAAGGTAGTTTTGGCTGTTGATCAGAATATACTTGAATGGATGAAGAAGCTTCATTTATTAAATAATAATAATTTATTAAATAATATTTATTAGGTCATCATTTCCATTTGCTTTTAAAATAAGATTAAGTATTCCTTAATACTGCAGAGTATTACAATAATCTTTACAGGCTGTTTTAGGTCCCAAATCAGTTTAGTATTTCAATAGTCAACATTTATTGTTTTTTCTTCCTTGCCTGTTGTTCTGCACCTCGTAATTCTGGACAGAGGTGTGATGGCAGAACTTTGTAAAATCCCAGGAAGAATGCAGAGGTGAGGTCCAGAATGAAAAGCTTAGCTTTGTGCCACAGTTATCTGAGAACAGTTATAGCAGTTATATAACAGTTATATAGTTATAGTTATCTGCCAGTTATAGCTAACATGTCTTTTCATGACCACAGGTTACTGCATTCACTCAAAAACTTTACAGAAGTCAAATCTGTTCCTCTGAACAACCCTATTTAATACACTCTCAAATAACCATTGTTGCTGTCTGTTTTAATGGATATTTACTTTTCCCCAAAACAGTTACTGTAGCTGTCACATATCAGCCGATCTCCTTGTTGTGACACCAGTTGCTTGTATTTCTGTTCTCTGTTCTTACACATCTGCCTTGCAACTTGGCAAACAGTATCTCATCAATACATCCATCATCACTCCTCCCTGTCTTGCTTGGCTATTTTCTTTAATATCAGAACCATCTTGAAAACAATTTGATTTTTTTTTTAAATTTATAAGTAAAATATGGAGGAGAGAAAGTAAGGAGAAGGGAACAGGAAATTAAAGACAGTATCTGATTCCATTTTCAGTTCAGCATTTGCAAGCTGCACTTCTGAAAATCCAGAGGACCACCAGAGACTCTATCTGCAGGTCACTGACTTCCTAAAACACCTCTTCTTTGCTAATACACAGTTTTGCCAGGTAAGCCTTGCCAAAGGATTCCTTAAAGAAGGAGCAATATGTTTCAGGAGCAATGTCAGAAAGGGATTTTTGTATTCAATGCTTCTGATCATATTGTCCAGAATGATTACAAATAAGAACTTGGGGTTCATCATTTCAGATGTGTCATTCCAGAAGGCCAGTAGGATTGCCTTTGTAAGAGGCAAACTGTGAGTGAATACTGCTTTGAATATTATTTAAAATGGCACATGACCTAAGGAATTTTAAATTTTTTTTTATTATTACTATTTGCATGAAAATTCCTTGTGGAAAAGCTTGAGTGATCTCCTCTGAGCAGGTAAAGCTCACTTTCCAGTTCTCCATCAAGCCCCAGCTGCTTCATTCTGAGCTCAGTAGAACCACCTTCTGCTTGTCTGGGTGCCAGGTTCCCTGCTCTGAGCCCTCCACTGGCAGGCCCTAGAAGCAGGATATTCATGTTCTTGAAAGAGCTGATGAAAAGTTCCTGAGCTTCCTCTTAATCTCAGCCTACTGTTGCAAGTTTGCTGAGCCAGAAGTCTTTGTGCTTGCATTGTTCTTCCCCCCCTTCTTGTCTCCCTGCCAAGGAGGCGGCTCAGAGCTTGCACATGGGTGAAGAACCGAAAGGGAGATACCCCTCAGGCAGAGCATGCTTGTTTTGGTTCAGAGTCAGTGGTACCTCCACAGCAGTCATTGGTTTGCTGGTTTCTATTGCCTAGCTCCCACCTGGTCTCTGGTACTTGAGCAGATGCTCCTTTGCAGGAAAATAGAAGGTTTGTGATGAGGGGTTGTTGTGACAGAAAACAAAGCAGAAACTAGCGTTGCACCACTGTCTGAATCTATCACATAGAGACTGCTGCATGCCATTTGGTTCCCCATCTTGGAGATAGTAGCACTAAAAGAGGTGCAGAGAATGGCAGCAAGCACAGGAAAAGGCATTAAATAGAAACTGTTAAGAGTAGGACTTTTCTACAAAAAAAGACTGAGGGGTACTGCAAGATCATTTTATTCCTACATGGTGTGGATTTGGTATACAGAATGATTACTCATTGTGTCTAACACCAGAAGAAGTAGAAAGCACTAAATAAAATGAACAAACAACATATTAAAAATATTTGCATGTACAAATTACCATATTTAAAATCCAGGGTCATCAGTCCATGGGCAATTACTAAATCTGAAGCTCCAGATTCAATTCCAGTGCAGGAGGGCCTCACAGCACAGTTTGCTATCATGTAGGAGCATTTACTGTAAAACTGAGCACTCTGTGTGCCCAATTCTTGCACTTTTTTCTAAACTTCCCCTGCTGACTGTTGTCTGAGACCAGGCACTGATCTACACAGCCCTTTGGTCTGTGAATAGTTACGCTCTGTGTAAGAGCAGAGCTCTTCCTGTGTTTATGTAAATGACCATGAACTGAGCAGGCCAAGAAAAGAAAGAAAAGCTTCAGGCAAGATATAGCATTTTCTGGTTTTAAATCTCTTTTGTGAGTGTCATGCCTGGCATGGTCTCTTCTTGTCCTTCTGCTTGGGGCTGCCTCGTTATATGTGAGCCCAAGTCCATCTCACAGCTCCCAGATGAGGTGGCATGGGAAGAGGTAGTGTTTCTTTCAAGGTTTAAAGAGGCACATTTAAAACGAGACTAGGAGAATGGGAAGACAAGCAGCAAAAGAACCCAATGTACCGCAAATTGGCAGTTGACTGTACTGTGTGGATCCAAAAGGAAATAAAAGCTGCACACACTTGTTTTACACAGGAACTTCTAGTTGTCTGTGATAAGACAATAAGATGGGAGTTTGAGCAGAAATCACCCAGGCTAGATAATGTGAAGGTCACAATCTCTTTTGATTTAGAGTGCAGTACAGCACATCTAGACAGTGCTGCCAAGAGGCAAAAAAAAGAAAAAAGAAAATATGACTGACAAGATATTTTTTGTTTTGAGAGCAGAAATTCGGATCCATCTCAAAGCAAACAGATTGAGACAGTTATGAAAGTGGTTGCAGAGCAGGGATAGAAGATGTTCCAGCTAGCTTGAAACACACCAACTCAGGCAGCAGCAGAGAGATCAGTATAGGCTACTCACCCCAGAAATTGGGCTGCTCAGAGCATCAGAGACTCCTGGACTGGACAGGGAAAGGAACCCGTCCTGCTTACCTTATGGGTATGACTGAACCTCTGCAGACCACTCCCCTTCCCTTGACATGGTACCTGTGCTGGTGCTATGCTAGCACAGGAGTTTGGGCAGTGCTGGGATAAATTATCCCAAGGATAAAGCAGTGTCCCAGGACACTGTGCACACACCTTGTGGAAGATACAGAGGTGGGTAGCAAGTACAGTAAGTACCAAGGTAAGGCATGTGATGTGCACCCGAAAAATACAAAAGGAAGCCCATGGTCTTCTTTCCTTTCATCTGCAGAGCTGATGAGGTGATGGATTTCATTGCTGGTCATTCATGCCAGTGCCACATTCTGTCATTTCTGGTTAACTGCCCAGGTACAAACTACAACTACTGCTGTTGGATTGTGGTTGGTCACTGTTTCATAGTCACAGAGCTACTGAGCACAGCTCCTCTTGAGCCACTGCCCTGGCTCTCAAGGCTGCCAAGGGCATGCCCCCCACTGGAATAAAAAGCTTCAGAAAGACTCACACAAGAGGAGGGGAAATGATTTGGACAAGGAAAGGGAGAGCTCTTAAAAGGGCAGTGACCCCAAAATGAGAACAGGAACATGCTTCCACGGTACACGATAGAGAAATATTTCTGAGCATGAGATTAGTTAAGGAATCTTGTAATTTTTCAAGAGCTGTTGTCTTAAGGTCACATCATAAGAGAAGCTTAGCAGCAAAGGCAGTAAAGAATTAATTTAGACTGAGATCCAAAGTTTTTACCTCAATGAAACTCAGTGGGGTTTTTTTCCTAAATAGTATTGAGCACCTTTGTGTCTTCAAAGGCACACTTTCTTTTGAAATTATGGATTTTAGATGAGTCACTTGACAAGCAAGTAGTATTTAGTGCTCCTTAAGCTATATATTTTTAAACAGCACCTATTTTTAAAAGCAGTATTTCACTGAAGAGTCTTGCATCAATGCAGAAGGTGGACTAGATGGACTGCAGGCATGAATGCTTTTATCTTCCAGACTTTGATTTCTCAAGAGCCACTTATTCTCTATAAACTGGTGAAAGAGAAGACCATTTCCTTCTGTTGCTAAAAGTGGAGCAAAGCCTGAAGTTGGTAGAAGTTAAGGCCTCAAGGAAACTCTCGTACCTTCATAGCCTTTTATGTGACATGCTTGCTACCACAGTCAGTAACAGCTGTCTAGATGATGTAAATAGACACAGGGTGGAGCCCTGTGATTTTAGAAGGAAACTGGCAGAAAATTGAGCCATTCTTCATCAGGTACCTCAGGCACTTATCAAGTGCTGGTGGCTGATTCAGAGAGGAGGGAGAGCTCGTGGTGCATTTGCTGGCACATCAGCTCTTGACCAACTCACTGTGTATTAGAAATTCAATGAACTCCTCTGTTTTTTAATCCTGCTTGACTTTGGGGGGGCTTTCAGGAAGAAGATCTTCACTATGATCATGAGACTGTGATGCTGCGGTGCACTGAGACCTTCGATGATGAAGATTTCTAAACAGTATCTCCACTAATGTTTTGCCAAACACTGCCAGGTACACCGGGCAGATGAGGAAGCTTCACCTCTTTCAGTGAGCTGCCCTCTAAGCAGAGTGTGGAGACACTGTGTTGAAGGGGTTTGTTACCATTGACTTCTCCTTCCCTCACTAGTACTTCTTAATGTATCAGTTGAGTAATTTATACTTTTTAAAGGTTTTAAAGGTCTTAGCTATTTATTAATAAATGTTTTTATCCATTGCTATTTAATGTTAGCCTCACTTCACAAGGAAACTGAGGCATGTACAGCATAAGCTGTGGGAAGAGCAGCAGGGAGGCCAGATCAGTGGCAGTCTGCACACTCCCATAGGATGTAGGTCTCAAACTGCAGCCTGCAAAAATCACCTCCTGGCAGTGATTACTTTTCTGGTGCAATTTTTCATCTTGGGCTGACAAGGAAAGAAGGATTTCCTCACAGAGAGTGGGACGAGGCTCTTCTATCTCTTTATGAGGACAGCAGCAGTGACCACCCACTCCCCAGTCACAGAAAAGTGCAGGCACAGTGATACACTTTGGATTATTTACTTTTTTGAAGTGTGTAAAAGCAAGTGATCAGCCCTGTGCTCTTCTTCCACATCTAATTCTTGGATGAGTAGTGCTGCTCAGATAGTGTCTTGGAATTAAAAGTGCTGTGAAATTGAATAAAGTCCTTCACATCTCTGAGTTATCATTAAAGGCTCTCTGCAGACTTGAACTGTGTTCTGATAGTGGCTATGTTGAGGTCATGCTACCAGCCATCACAAACAGAAAGGATAGAAGTTTTATTTTAAAACCTAAACTAAAGCTGGCATACCTAGGTATCCATCTTCAGCAGCCAGCTTTTAGACTGAATCCAAGAGGCCTGGACTGCGGCCCAGCATTGCCTTGGTGCATAAAAGCATGATACATTCAGGCAAAAACATGTGGAGCTGAGTACTGAAGTACAAGGGAAGAATAAACACTACAGAGCCCTTTCTGTGGTTGAGGCTGTGGTAGCACTCTCAGATAAATGTTTGCCAGGCTGCTGTGCGAAAGTGGGAGTGCAGGGGTCTTGCTTGGGTTTAAGAGCTCTTCAGAGCTCTCCAGGGTGCAGCCTTGCCGTTCCCTGGCCTTTCCAGTGTGCTTCATTTATACATGCTGGCACTGCTTTGAGGCTAGAAGCACTGTAATGCTAGAAGCACAGTAAGGAGAAGATGAAGAACACATTACTTTGGTTCCTCCTCTTGCATGATCGTGGTTCACAAGAGTGCAGGCCTGCAAGTGCCACGGGAACAAGTTTTCCTCTCCTGCAGAGCCAACTTTACACGGACAATGGCTGTTCTGCACTGGTGTGCGTGAGGTCTGCTCTGCCTTGGCAGGGAAGCAGCCTTAATTCCTGAGCATGTGATTGTTAGGTGTGCACAGGTCCCACCCTGAGCAGCGCTCGGAGGTTGGTCTGATGAAAACACTTCATGAAAAAACCTGGAAATGTGTAGGCTAGCAGGCTACTGGGGCAGTGCAGTGGAAAGGGATTGGAGGCAGAAAGGCACAGGATGGAGCAGTGGGAAACATGGACACATCCATGCACATGGACAGCGCAGCCATGGTTGGGGTTTGGGCAGACCAAGCTGAACAGGACAGAGTAAGACTCAGTACATGATAGCTGTGCTGCAGGGTAGCAGCCTCTAACTTTACAACACAGTGAGCCTAACAAAAGGCAGTCCTCGTGCTCAGGTCACATCTTCTTGTGAGAAAGGTATGAAAATGAGCATGAAAGGGAAATACAGTTGACAGGTAGCTGGCTGTGCTCCAAGCAATCTGGAACAGCCCTCAAGTGTTCAGTTTTACGCTTGAGGATGCCCTGATTTTCATTTTTTCATTAAGTAGCAAGTAAGCAGAAACTGTGTTGCTGCAGAGCAAAGCCAAAGCTGTTTCCAAATCTCAAGTGGCCACATGCAGCTGGGAGAAGTGGTGGCCCTGCAGACTAACCCCTGCCTACGTAATTTTAAAATTTGGCATTGTCCCCCTGAGGCAAATAAAAGGATATTTAATAAATGGATAACAAACATATCAAAGGGGGAATTTTAAAGGGCATTTAGGAGCCTGAGATGGACATAGGGATGTAAACAACTTCGGAAAATCTGCCTTCTAAGCCTTAGCAACAGCAGACACAGCTGCCCCAGACCAGCATGCCACCCCCCACAGCTGTCTGTGCCTCCAGAGCACAGATGTTTTGGGCAAGAAGCCTCCTCTGGGAACTGGGACCAATCATGCTAGGATCTGTAAGGTCATGCCCAGCTCCACTCTAGGGGCCCTGCAAGCCAAATACGAGATGGTGACACACAGCAGGCTGGGAGTGCAAGGTGACAGCGCAACAGATGAGCAGTGGTCTCCAGCCTTGGTGGGGAACAAAAAGCCAGTTCTAGATGATTTTTTGTAGTAAACCTGTGCCAATGTTATTTTTTTTTTAAACAGAGCTAAAGCAAATATAAACCTCTGGCACTTGCCGGCATCCTAACGTGTCTTATGAGGAGAAGGGAAAGGATATGGCTGCAGCCTCCATGGAGCTATTGGTGTGACTTGTGAGAGAAGCCTGGGAGCATAGGCTGGCTCTAAATGGATTTAGAGACATAGTCAAGGTTGGAGATGATGAAGAAGATACCGGAGCTGAGATGCCTGGGACTGGTCCTATCTAAAATCTGTGATGGAGGAGGCAGGGTCAGATATACTTCAAACACAAATCATTTTTTTTCTCTCAAAGACATAACAGCCACAATCATCAATAGAGGCATTCCAATGTGCCCATAAGACCAAACTGTTTATACCATAATGTTTCTTCCTTTAAGATCCCAACACTCACACAGTTGATCTATTCAGGCTTCATTCCCACACAAAGCACAACCCAGTCTATCCCTTACCAATGAACAAGCCACCTACCGCTGCAGCTGTGGTAGGGGACCAAAGAACAGGGCTGTAATATGTCTATCATTGAAACCCACCGGTTTTGTTCTACCCTGAGACAAGGCAGCAAAAGGGCCGTCGTGTCTTGGCCTTCAGCTGTCCAATGGAGGCTACAGAAAAGCAGGGTCAGATTCTTCTCAGAGAAGAATGGTGAAAGGACAAGAGGCAACAGATGAGGTGAAGCGTTAGGAACTCAAAAAGCGGTTGGACACAAAGAAAACACTTTACACCATGAGGGTGGGCAGACCTGGAAGAGGCTGCCCAAAAAGGCCATGGCTCTCCATCCATAGCTCAATGGGACACAGTCCTCTGCAACCTGGCCTAACAGGACCGTCTCTGACCAGGGGCTGGCGCAGATGACCTCCAGAGGTCCCTTCCAACCTGAATTACTCTGTGATTCTTTGAATACCACCTGCCACTCGCTACAGCACCCACCCTGAGAAATACCATTAGTGTACATTTTATTTATTACACTTACAAAAAAGGAAGTATAAATCTCAGTGAAGGAAACACAAGCTTATGCTACAGCAACAATGTTATTACACACCACCAGAAACCAGGACCATGTGTGATCACACTGCATGTGGCCATACAGATTGAGGCTGTTTCTGCCAATAGGGAATAGGAGCAATAATCTGCACACCTGTTTTCCAGAGAAATGCTTGTCACCCTACAACCACCACATCAGACCAAACAGGTACAGCGAGGGTACACAGGACAGAGCAGTAGCATAGGGATGAGTAAGATTGTAAGCAGAAGTGTTTTCTCCTTTGTATTTGATGAGGATTCCTTCATCTTTGTAGGGTTGGGTGCCCTACAGGAAACTGGCTCGCCTGAGATTCCTCTCAGCACTCCAAGTGGGATACATTTCAGTGAAGCTGGGTTTTTCGGTTAGGTCAAGAACCTAAGTAAGGTCTCTAGAGTCCCTTTGTGGTCTAAGGCAGAAGAGACAGGTTCAGAAGACAATCCATCCCATTAACTTGAAATGCCTCTCTTACAACAACATTCATTTGGCTGACTAAATTATGGGAATATGGAATGAGATGAATCATGACCTAGAGGTGCCTGCTCCTTCCCCTTGGCCAGGATGAGGTATAAAACACAAGGTAAGAGGTGAGTGTTGCCGTTATGTGAGTAACGTGAGTGTTGCTTTAAGGTGCTGGGGATTAACCTCAACCCAAGGGATGCCTGAGAGTGGTACAGGGCCCACATCAGCGATGCCTTCTCCACTGGCTCCTTGAGCTGCCAGATCAGGGGACAGGAAGCCCTCTGCTTCAGCTGAACAGCTGCTCCTTAGGGTGCCCAAGGGTCAGTGCAAGGAAGGAAACAGAACATCTGTCCTAGGCATTTCTTGGGCTTTGGTGTTCCCCGAAGAGGGATTAGGTTCTTCCTAGAAGTGGGCAGGCAGGAAGAGAGAAGAAAAAATGACTTCCTCAAGGTCACCAGTGGTGCAGTGGGCAGAGCTGGGAAGAGGAAGACATTGTCCTTCTCCTGTTCCCCCCTCTAACAGCTGCCAGCTCATGCTCAGATGATAGGGGCTGCAGACACAGTTTCAGACCTCTGCTTCTGAGATGAGTTCACTTGCTTATATCGTTGTATCAGCACCAATCTCAGAGTTTCTTTCTAAGCTTGCTTTAACACTCTTTTTCTGTTCAACAGCCTTCAGTTCATCCATTTTCTTGTCAGGAGAAAGACTTTTGGGGCAAGCGGGGAGATAGTGAAACCAAGAGACACTGCAATATTTGGTGCCTATGCCAAAGGGAAGATCATAGACCTCGGAAACGAGCTGAGAGCTCTCCGTCCCTCCCTCGTGGCTTTGCTTCCACGCCAGGAGCCCCCGCTCCTCCTGTGTTCCTGCAACAGCAAAAGTGAGATTGTTGTGTTTAAAACAGCAGGTGTTCGAGCATAGGGCTGCTTTGTGTGCCTCACACCCACTGCTCAAATCCCAGCAGACCCAGCACAAAATACAAATCCCTTCTACTTAAACCCTTCTAGCTCCAAAGACCTTTACAAATATTCACTAATGAGCTTCCAGACAATACCCCTTTTCCTGCAACAGCTTCCAGATAAGCAGTCTTCTCCACTGCTTTCCATGGGAATCATGTCCACCAAGACAAGTTTTCACCTGCTGTGGGGGATCCAAGAACTGTTGAAAGCGGAGGTTCATACAGTGCTGAGAAAGCAAGGCTGGATGTTAACTGCCCAGACACTTCAGTGTGCATTTAGCTAGCAATTACTAGTCAGTCACAGGTATTTACCCTAGCCAAAGGAATTCCTATGTGCCTGTAACTGCTGTGGCTGCAAAGTCCATCCTGGGAAAGGGAGTGAGCACACCTGTAAATTCTGCCCAGAGGAGCTGAAGGTTGAAGGCTATGGGAAAATTCATGAGACAGTAACAGAATCTGGTTAACAGTGTGTCCCTCCTTCCTGCTCTGTTCCTGTAGTGGAAAGGAGGGTTTCCTCTCCTATTCTTATGCCCTCCCTCCCCATGCTCACTGAAAATCCAAGGCTCTTTGCTGTCTGTGAGCACCAGCTGCAGGTGGCCTGTCTTTGGTCACCAGCCTTTCCTACTGCTTTCCACTGCTGTGGCTTTAGTTCAGCCTCAGTTTTAGCAGCTCCCATACGGAGGCACACGTTGGCTCCTTCCACTTATTATAGCTGCTTTCCTCTCTCCTTCTAACTAGCAATATGGTTCTAGGCTGGCATTTTCCCTGAAAGACATTTTTGCCAAATAAACCTTTTCCTCAGCCGGGGTTGTTCCTGACAATTTTATTTAATTTTTAATAAGCTGCTGTTTTCCAGCCAGAGACCATTTCAGTGATGTCTCCTGTTCCTCACCCCTCTCTGGGAGGAGTGCAGTCACATGGTGTTTCATGGTTGCTAGCACAACTCCTATCCATAGAACAGGAGTCATGAAGACAAAAAATGCCAGGGAACAAACCCTAGGACAGGCATAAACTAGCAGCTCATTTCAGCAAATCCTACCTGGAATGGTGTTATCCAGGATAAAGCCCAGAAGTCCACCCACAAACATGCCAGTGGTGAGAAGCACCAGGATCACTTGGTCAAGCTGGATGATTCCTAGCAGAAAAATAAAGCTTTAGATAGTGGTGCAGGGAGACACATGTTTTATGAGCAACATTCCCGGTGCCAAGAGGCTGCAAGCTGCATGCTTGTTTGGACTAGACTTGCAAATCACAAAGCAGAGCGTAAGATTTGGCAGTGGAAGGGAAAATGATCTCACAGCCAATTTCAGACCTACAGTTTTATTCTACATGATTCTTCACAGACCCACAGGGGTCAAGAGAGGACTCATAAATACATTAAGAGCCTGATAATGTAGACACAGCACTAAGAAAAAGCCACCTTCTGCTCCAAACGCATGCTGCACCTCCACGACATAACACCTAACAGTTCCCTACAGGAGCACGAGCTTCAGTTCCCAAAGAAGTATGAGCATATTTAGCATGGGATTTCACCACAAGTTCATCAGGTGTGATGTTTCCCCCTTGAGGGCTAAGGGCCATGAGCAAAGCCCAGTGGCACTGAGCATCTGCTTGACCATCTATAGAGCATGTGGTTTGTGAGCCCAGCTCTTTAATCAGCCCACCCAGCGCACTACCTAGACTTTAAAAGAGGACACTCTGGCCTTTGTGATGAAGACATTAGTCACACAAGACACAGCGAAGGGCCAGCTGCTGGAGAACTGGAAATTTCAATAAAGTGAACTTGATGGAATTTAGTAGAGGAGTATGCTCTTGCGTTTTGAGAGTACAGCATTTTATTGTGTATGAGCAGGTAAGAAAGCCTCATTAAGAACCTTAATCAAGATTCAGCCCTGGGGAATTCTCTTGCCCCACCCCAGGAATGTGTCCCAGGGAAATACTCTGCAATCCCTAGCCTGAGAGGAAATCTGCTGAGGTGCAGTCATTGACCAAAAGCAGAGATTTCTGCACCAGAGCTGTGCATCAGAGCAAAAGGCAACAACAGCCCTCACAGAAAGAAACAAACCGTCAAAGCACAGGTTTCAGTGCTTTATCAGGAAAAACTATTTTAAAAGACCTCTCTGGATCAGCCTTTCCTTAAGTTTTATGCTACAGAAAATGCTTCTGATGTCACTCCTTACCTGTCTCCAGCAGTGTACTGTTTTTGCTTGCCCAGTTGGGAATTGTGAGGCCAGCAAATACAGAAAATCCAAAGATAAAGATGTTTCTTGATGAGTTCATATCTGTGTACTGCACAGAGAAATTTCATACATTACATGTATAAAATCATGCATTACTGTTGTGTTCATGAGACATGGTGGGATGCAAACATTGCAATCAGGAGTGGACCCAGCCCTGGTGCTGCTGGGGCATTTGTGATCCTGCACTCCCCAGTGCCAGCCAGCCCTGCCCTAACCAGGGAGCCCTCTGTGATTTAGCCCCTCTGGGTACAGTCTCTTATCTTTATCTGAGGCATTGCCAACATAAATGTTTACATTTGCTGCAGTGTGGTTATAGCTGGAACAGTCTGGTAAGAATCTGACTTGAAAGTGGGGGTCCTGTGTGCAGTTTTGGGCATCATAATGTAAGATATAAAGCTATTAGAGAGTGTCCAAAGGAGAGCCACGAGGATGGTGAAGGGCCTTGAGGGGAAGCCTTATGAGGAGCGGCTGAGGTCACTCAGCCTGGAGAAGAGGAGACTGAGGGGAGACCTCACTGCAGTCTGCAGCCTCCTCACGAGGGGAAGAGGAGGGGCAAGTACTGATCTCTTCACTCTCATGACCTGTGACAGCAAATGGCATGAAGCTGAGTCAGGGGAGGTTAAAGTCGGATATTAGGAAAAAGCTTTTCACCCAGAGGGTGGTTTGGCACTGGAACAGGCTCCCCAGGGCAGTGGTCACAGCACCAGCCTGATAGAGTTCGGGAAGTGTTTGGACAATGCTCTCAGACACATGGTGTGACTCTTGGGGTGTCCTGCTCAGGGCCAGGAGTTGGACTTGATGGTCCTGATGGGTCCCTTCCAACTCAGCATATTCTGTGATTCTCTGTTTCAATGAAATTAAGTCCCCTTCAGTAGGGATGAAACAGTACTCACACAGCTGTTACCTGTAAATTGGAAATCCCCACTGCCGTGATAACTCCGAACATCACAAGGAACATGCCTCCAACCACAGGGATGGGAATGCTGGCAAGCATTGCCCCAACTTTCCCGAAGACGCCGCTCAGGAGCATGGCACAGGCACCAGCAATGATCACCATTCGACTCCCTACCTGGGGGAAGAGGAAGAGGAGGCAGTCACGCACCGGCCGGCGGAAAAAGGTGAGGGGTAGCAGGCTCCAGCACCAACCTGTCAGGCAGAGGTTGCAGCTCTGGCCCTAGCACTCCATGGCATGTTCAGGAGCAGGTTTGGATGCAGCTGCTGGTGAGCTGGGATGCTGACACTGAATGGGAAGCATCAGTATTTGTGCACTATAAATATTTATAATGAAAGGCACTCTGAGAGCACCACACCTATTTACTCAGCATTATCCTCCCTCTTAACTGTTGACAGGACTTCAACAGTTTGCTATTAAACTGAAATTAAAAAGTTAAATTAAGAGCACAGTAATCTCCACTTGTTCTTGCTTGTTCTTGCTCTAGCCTAGAAATATCTTGGCATAGATACAAGCCTGGCACTGCAATGCCCCAGTCAATTCACTGGACAATCCTTCCACCAGGGTTTGGATTGCCATCTAAAAGTGGCCTTCAGTGAGGTATCCCACAATGATCCCTCCATTCCCTGGAGACCAAGATTTTGGAGACCAGATCTGGCTGGCTGCTCCATCCTGAGCTTTGGGATCTGATAGATCCTTTCTATGGTCAAGAAATAAGAAGTGAGGAAGTCTCTTGGTGTCTCTATCTCATCACCCATCTACCTTCGGTAAAACCATTTTTTTCTCATTTTTTCCCCTAGGAAGAGTCAGGATGGCCTCTTCTTGGTTTAGCACTACAACAAAGATGGGATGAAGCACCAAGCCATGCCCTTCATTCAGATCTGTTAGAGCACATGAAGAGGAAAGAAAAGGAGTATCTGCCAAAAAAAAGGGTTGAAAGTGACATTTATATGGAAAGTGAGAAGAAAAGCAGCAATATTTGTTAAACTTCCAATTCAAGATATGCCTTGCTCACACCAAAACTTGGACTGCCTAAAGAATCATGCTAAACTTACAACATTTGTGTCAGGGAAACTCTGTAATCCTCTGCAAACATTTTATAATTCAATAAAATATTTTAATCCCTCCCTTTAAATATCTGAAGAATGTCTAACTACAGGATGGGTTTTTTGTGAATGCTTTCAACAAAAACCTTCTCAGTAACTAGCAGTGTCTCTTTTTAAGTATTTCTTAAACATGTCCCTTTAAAATATTTAAAGTCTTTCTTGATTGTGAAAGATAAATTTAAAAGATTTTGTGTGGAGTGTCAAAATAAAATCATGGACTGCCTTCAGGTGGGCTTTTTATATTCTTTGGCTTAAAACCTTGGGACACTATTACCATCTAAATGTTAATAAAAGCCAACAGATCTATTTGTTCCAGGATTAGAACAAAGATTCAGATTCTCAATTTGCTAAAATGTTGAATTACCATGTATATGGAGTTGGCCTTAAAGGCAAAAGACCTAATCCAGTGATAGCACTGTGACCATATTCTGCTAAAGCCACTAGTTTAGAGTTTGTTTCAATTATGTCAGGAAAACAATAAAATCAGTTCTCTTTCTTAAGGCTGAAGAAACTGCAGGGTTCCCCACAATATGTGGTGACTTGAGGCCTTTATCTCTCTTTAAAACCCTCCTTTTCTTGGAAAGGAGTGCTCAGTATTGGCGTACTGGGCCTGATCAAGCAGTTTAAATATTTGTGCCTGGTGCCATGTAAGATGTTGCATCTTGGCAGCTTCTAGCAGCTTCTCCTTGCCTTATCTGTCAGCCCCTGTATGTATCTGAGATCTCCAAAGATTCCTCAGGTAGTGCTGGACATCTCTGTTTAAGTAGAGGAAACACGTCCCTTGTGTTTCCATTTGTTATGGAAAACTGTGTTTCCCATGTGAAAAAAGAAATTAAATCTGCCTCGTGCTCTCAGCATCCCCATCTGTCCCAACCAGAGTGCTTACACTGATTTAAATTTACTGAGATGACACTGTATTTTCAGCTCTTTTAAGTGTGGACAGAGTGAGCAGAAGTGTGATCCAAGGGAAATATGTCTCCTGAATCAGCAAGGATGGCATGTCCACCTGGACGACTTAGAGTACATTGTGAGGATACATGTCCTACAATCTGCTAATTCTGAATCTGGGCAGCATCCCATACATACAATGCATTACATGTCAGGAAAGACTTGGCTCAGGTAGATGGTGAGTATGCACAGACTTCCTAGAGACAAAGTACAAGTGGTGACAGGCTAAACTGGACTCCATGCAGACATCCAGACAGCCCTGGGTGCTTGAGGCAGCCACCTCAGTCAAACACTAACACCACAATCTGTGAAAAATGGTTATTGTGAGGGAGGTTTATAAAATCCAGTGAAATAAGCAATATTATAGAGTGGAAGCTGTAAGTTAAATTCTACATATATTTACTGGCTCACAGCTCTTCTGGCATGACATTGCTTATTTGGCAATGATTTGAAAATGTCCAGTTAGCAGCTAGATGTCTATCAGCCTATCTTCTGTCTGCAAAGCTTAGTGAAAATCTATGATCTGATTTTCAAGCTTATCTCTAGAAATTTCTTTCCCTTAGAAGAACAATTAATATACTCGAGGGACTCACAAAACTTTATAGAGACATAAAAACACAAACCTTTGCTATCCCATTTTATAACCCCAAAGAAATAGTCTACCTTTCACATGACTGACATTCTTGGGTTATAAAAGTCGTGGAATTTGAAGCCCTATTAAATATTCTCCCTTTCTCTCCTCTCCCTCTCCCCTCCTGTCCAGGTTAGCTCAGATGTAGCATGCTCTCTTCTGCCTCACCTAGGCCAGGTGCCACGAGTGCGTGCACTAATTCCCTATGCAGGCCAGATGCAGAGAAAGGGAAGCATTGCCCACCTCTGTTAAGTCGCTCGTAGTGCTGTTGAGCTGGTCACCAGCGTGCCAGGGCACAATTTTCCAGCGTGCCTTTCGGGAGGCAGGCTAAGATCACTGTCAGGCCCAGCACACGCTCATGTGCACCACTGTCCTGTACACACACCACCACAGCCACCCCGCTGCAGCGAGGCTCACCTTGGTGATGCCCAGGGCCCCCACATTCTCGCTGTAGGATGTGGTGCCGCTGCCCGTGCCCCAGGCCCCAGCCAGGAGGCAGCCGATGCCCTCCACCCCGATCCCGCGGCTGATGGCGTGCTTCGGCGGCGGCGGGGCCCCGCACAGGCGGGCACAGGCGTAGTAATCTCCCACGGACTCCAGCATGGAGGAAGTCACCCCGGCTAAGATGCCAAAGATCCCGGCCAGGCTCACCGTTGGCGTTCCCCACTGGCCTGCAAGTAAAGAGCTCGGTTCAGGTGGGGGGGGGCACATTTGCCCTGAATCTGCCGCGGGGGAAGAAGCACGGCAGGAATGCCCGTGGGCGTTTGCCTGATTTTTGACATTTCATCTCCCCCTGGTAGTCATAAATGGAGGTGCAAGCAGGAGCAGGCAGGACGGGGAAGGGGAGGCAGTGGTACCTGGGTAAGGCAGCCGAAACCAGGGAGCCTGTGACAGAACGTCCCCACGGGTGTCTGTCCGGGCCAGATGGCCGTAGGCAGTGGGGGCCGCTGGGAGGACGCTGGTCACTGTCAGCGCGTAGCAGAGCAGCCAGCTCAGGGAGAGCCCCAGCAGCACCTGCCCATCACAAGCAGCGGTGGGGTCTGGTTAGGGTAAGGCTGCGTCTTCAGCACGGCCGGGGTGGACAAGGTCCCTGCCCGACCCTTTTCCCTGCACACGGAATGGAGGCAGAGAGGCAGCAGGGGCTCCTGGTGGCCTTCCCTTCTTCTCTCCCTCCCTCCCAATGATCAGGGTCATAGGGAGCTTTTTCCCCTCTGCCCCTCGCCACCCAGGCTCGGCTGGGAAGTGTTAACGCATCTGCACACGAGTGGAAAGAGCCCAGGCAGCCCGGGGTAGGTGAGGGCAGTCCCTCTGTCACGATGCCCCGGTATCCAGGAACCCCAACGTACCGGGAAGATCTGGAAGAGGTAGATTGGAGAGAAGTGGAACTTCTTGCCTCTCTGGTAAGATGGCAGCGGCACAGGGACATTTTTCAGGTACTGAGAGAACAGAACTATGAAAAAAATAGTCCTAGAAAGAGGGGAAAATGAGACCATAAACAAAGTGGGTGCCCAGCTGCCCACCTGTCCCCACATTAAATGAAGATCTGCTACCCAAGAACCCAGGACTCCAGAGGACCCATAAAAACAGGCTCTCAGCAGCAGAGGGTGGCTCCCCACTTCACCAAGCCAGAGATGGAACAAGCTTTCCATCATAATCTACTGATAGCTCCTGCACATTTGCAATAATCTCTTGTCTCCTTATTATTTCAAGACTGACACCCCAGGTAGTGCATCAATGAGTATGACACAGTTGCAGAAAGGTTAAAAATTACTCCTAAGTAAAAGAAAGACCTGACAGACATGCAAGGTTCAGGTCTTGCCTGTGTAATTCAGATATACTGGAAATACAGGATTTATTGTTTCCTGATTTTAGGTTTACCTATGCTGCTTTTCAAGGGGCAAAAAGCTCCTGTGACACAGAGTAAAAGAAGAGGTTTGGTTTGGCTGTGCAAATCCCTGTTTCGAAAGAAAAAAACATGGTGGGGCTGTGGGGCTGCACATGGTGCCCACAGAGCCCTCCCAGCCAGCCAAGAAGGGGAGAGCACGGCCCTGTGTCTGTGAGGGCTGCATGATGGAGGGGCCCTCCAAGGCAAGGGTGCTCCCCTGTGCCCCTGGCAGCACCTGGGGCTCGTGCTGGTGGAAGTAACTGCAGGTGCAGCTCCTCTCCCATCCCTTGTGTAGGACACATCTGTGAAGAGCAGCACATTTGGGTGCACTCACAGCCTGCCCCCCACGCCTTTTGCCCAGAAAGGCCAACCAGATGAAGCTGGAGGCTACCACATGTGGAGAGAGGGCAGGGACTGGGCATCCCACTTCAGTTGCTGAGCTGGTAGAAGACCATGGACATTTCCTGTGTTAGCCAGGCCTCTGAAGGGCTCCTCATTATTTTATAACAAATCTAAATTTTATACATTGAGTGAATTAATCTGGATAGGATTTGGTGAGAAATCAATTGCACCAGCTGAAGTGCACTGACAGTGCATGGAAAACTGGTAGTCTTCCACATGTGAAAAGGTGACGAACTGTAGGTTCAATATTCAGGGACAGGAAGAATTCCAACAGTGCAAAGAAAATACTATCCTCAGTTCTCTGCAAAGACATTCCACAACAAAGAGCCAGAGGTTATCTAGCCATCAGAATTCAAAGCACTGGATGACTGGAGGCAGAAAGTCTGAGGAGGAACTGGTTCCCATTCATGGTTTCTAATGCTGCAGAGCCCACACAGACTGTGTGAGCGCACATTTTGTGTATTTGCACGAAGAAAGGGGCTCAGCAGCCTTACGACTCACTGCAGAACCCTCATCTGTCTCAGGGAGATGTCACTGCTTACTATTCAGGTTGCCTGACACATTCTAGTAACAAACTCTATTTTCAGTTGCTTATAGTTCTACCTAACTTTACCCACTCAGGATGAAAATTTTCATGGAAAACGTCTGCCTCAGGCCAAATATTTTTGAAAAAATATATATCAAACCTATTTCAAAGAGTGATGTTCAGGAAATAGACATAGCATATAGCCTGCATTGAAAAGGTCATTTTGCTTTGAGCAGCAACAAGATCTCCTTATGACCTGGAGCAGAAATTTGAGATTTAGTAGAACTTGTTCTTTGGGGCAAAGGATATTGATGTTTCTCACAAAAATCTGCTCAGGTATGCTCAGTCTGCAATGACTCCAGGTCCCAAGCAGTCAGCAGAAACATCTCAGGCTTTCACATTTGCAGACCATAAAGATTCTGAGCTTTCTGAGTATGTCCAGGCCTTGCCCAGTGATTAATTGTATGTGCACCATCACCAGGGAGTAAGTCACCACACACTAGAGAAGTTTCTTGTGGCAACAGTGGGGATCTTCCATCACGAGAGCTCTGAGATGTGGTGGGGCTGAACAGCAGGCCTGAGACCACAAGGCTCATGTCTTCCACTTTCTCCATCCCTGCTCTCCCTCTTTCACTGATGACATCCATGGAGTATGGAGAAGGCAGCAAGAAAGGACACATCTGGCATGGCTCAGAGCACAATGATCAGGCTGGGACTAAGGTGTCTGAGTCAGGAAAGAAAGAACTGGGATTATCATGGGTAGAAGATGGGACAGAAATGAACAGGACAGAAAGGGTGACTTGGGCTGAGAGCAGGGACACAGGACCCCATTAATGGAGTGGCAAAGAGTCAAGCGTGAGTCTGAGGTTAGGAGCTACTGGCTGGAGAAGAGCAGCAGAGAAAGGAGATAGTCCAGGCAAGGACACAAAGTTTGAAGAGGAAAATTCACACTGGCTAAGCAAAGGGGTTAGGACAAATCACCGGGGCTGAAGAACAGGACAACAAGCCAGGGATATGATGGGAGAAACAATGATGAAAAGACAGCTGGGTTTTGAGCAGGGTTTGGAATCATATGGGATGCTAGTGGAAGAGACCAGCTAGGTGAGGAACTGGGGGTAGAAAAGAGAGGTGGCTTTTGGGGTCTGGGAGGGCAGGTGCAGGGAGGAGAAGAGACCAAGAGAGAAGTGTACTGGAGCATGTCCTCCCAAAAACATGCTGTCTTCCAAGGGCTACAGTCAAGCCTGTGTCCCAAGTCTCCAAAATCAGCTCTGAAAGCACCAGCAAATAATGGGAGCCCATAGAGAGGTTAACAACCTACTCCTGTTGCATGCTATCCCATGCTGAAATCTACATTAGGGAGCTGAAGGTGCCAAGTCTGCAAGGCAACCACGCAGTGGCATTTCTCCTTTTTTAATTCATTTATGAAATACCAAGGAAATTCTGCTGCAGTCTACACTCATGCACAAGGGCAGGCACACAAATGTCCCTGAAAGAGCACTCACTGCTGCCAAGCTACATGTGCAAATAAACCTTTCCAGAGCCCCCCAGGCCCTCTCTGGAGAGAACAATTCCTCCTACTCATGTGAAGACAATATATAAAGCACCAGCTATTTCAACATAGAATACCTGAGTGCTCAACTTTGTCATTTTAGGAATGTCTTTTCAACTTAAATAATGGGTGTGTAAGACAGTGTGTGTAGACAACTGTCTTACACACCCATCTGCAGACAGAGACTGCACACCCATGGGAAAGGCTTGTATCTCTACTGACCTATGAACTTTNGAGAAACAATGATGAAAAGACAGCTGGGTTTTGAGCAGGGTTTGGAATCATATGGGATGCTAGTGGAAGAGACCAGCTAGGTGAGGAACTGGGGGTAGAAAAGAGAGGTGGCTTTTGGGGTCTGGGAGGGCAGGTGCAGGGAGGAGAAGAGACCAAGAGAGAAGTGTACTGGAGCATGTCCTCCCAAAAACATGCTGTCTTCCAAGGGCTACAGTCAAGCCTGTGTCCCAAGTCTCCAAAATCAGCTCTGAAAGCACCAGCAAATAATGGGAGCCCATAGAGAGGTTAACAACCTACTCCTGTTGCATGCTATCCCATGCTGAAATCTACATTAGGGAGCTGAAGGTGCCAAGTCTGCAAGGCAACCACGCAGTGGCATTTCTCCTTTTTTAATTCATTTATGAAATACCAAGGAAATTCTGCTGCAGTCTACACTCATGCACAAGGGCAGGCACACAAATGTCCCTGAAAGAGCACTCACTGCTGCCAAGCTACATGTGCAAATAAACCTTTCCAGAGCCCCCCAGGCCCTCTCTGGAGAGAACAATTCCTCCTACTCATGTGAAGACAATATATAAAGCACCAGCTATTTCAACATAGAATACCTGAGTGCTCAACTTTGTCATTTTAGGAATGTCTTTTCAACTTAAATAATGGGTGTGTAAGACAGTGTGTGTAGACAACTGTCTTACACACCCATCTGCAGACAGAGACTGCACACCCATGGGAAAGGCTTGTATCTCTACTGACCTATGAACTTTGGATTTTCACAAAAATCAGGGGTTTTAACTCATTTTTGGGTTTTGCTTTGTTGCTGAGGGCTTTAGCCTTCGGGGGGTTGAAGGAGAATGACTGTGTCACGTGGCTGCCTTGAAGAAGCCTGTCACATATCAGTGCTCAACAAATAAACCTTGAACCCAGGGGAACTCTGCTGCAGATTGTGACACTTGGTTTCATAGTAGATGCAGGTGATTTGTGTGCTCTCAGCTTTCCCACAGGGATGTGAGACTTACATGAATGCTATGCCCCAGTGCTGCCCAGCCATATCCCCGGCCGAATCAAACAGAGGTAGTGCAACCAAGGTGATGGTGGGGGCAATCGTCAGGGGGCCGATGAACCTCATCAGAAATCCAATCAGGCCAGAAAATCCAACGAAGATTTGAAAGCAAGAAGCTACAATGATAGTTCCTTGCACCTGGAACAATGGAGGATGAAAACAGAGGTTGGAAGGAGCTCCAGCTGTTGAGCCTTTTCTTCATGTCAGTGCAAATCCAGCGTGAGAGCCAGGCTCAGTCTCCAGTGACAGACTGGCATAGAGACCTCCTGCTGACAACAGTAAAACCTGGCAGAGAATTACATGTGGGAAGGACCACCAAAGCAGCAGCACAGCAACTCCCCCTTTGGCTGATGGATTTAGTCCTCACCAGGGCTAATTTTGTTCCAGAGATCACCTCCTCCCTGTCCTCTTGGGCCACCCAAGCATGCATCACCTGCCCCGCACTCTCCTGCCTGCTCCCCTAAGGCAGGGGGAAAGCTCTTGCCCCGAAAACAGGAGCAGGGCCATGGTCTCTACTGATCTCCCTTTTGGGAAGGGCTTGGGTTTCTTCAGCACACTGGTGGGGCAAGTGACTCATTACAGCCTCTTTTTTTCCCTGAGTATCAGTTTCACTCCGGGAACACATTTATCACCCTGAACTTCCCTGTGTTTGACAATCATTGCCAAAGAGCCAGCAATTACATTCTGAAATGCTGCTCACTTCAGTGTCAGCTTCAGGGAGGGGTGAGGCTGCTCTCTGCCTTCTCAGATTTGGTGATAAGCCCAGGCTGTGGTGCTGAGCACCTTCCTTCCCCCAGCTCCAAAGGGAAGAGAAACACAGGGGCTGGGTGAATGACCCAGGCTGAAAGGAGATGTCAGCAGTGCCCTTGTGATAGACTTAGGTGTATCAGCAGAGAGCAGCCTGTTCTGCACAGCAAATCCTTGGTGAGCTTTCAACACTTCCCAAGTGGTTTGGAAAGTGTACCAACAAATGGATCAACAGAGGCAAATTTAGTCACTTGCTCTGATAAAGGCAATCGATGTAGAATAAGGCAGTGGGACCCCTGATCTTTCCTCCTCCCTTCTGATTACCTAAGAATGCCCTTTTCCTTAATATTTACAGTAGGTTTTGCCTTGCTTTTTTTTTACTAGGTTTCCTGTGCTTAGACAGAGTTCTTTCCTTGAAAATATTTTCCCTCTCTTGCTTCTTCAAGGCTAACCATGCTTTATGGAGAAGGGATCTGAATGGACCAGTGGAGACTTTGCAGGGACCATAAATTACACGAGGAGGTCTGCATGTCCCCTGTTCAGCAGCTTTTTTGATAGAGAATAGATGCTTAGGAAGATGCAACAGCATGAGGGCCAAGGTTCATTGGAAATAGAAGTTTCTCCAGCTGTGGTGGTCATGACATGGTCAGGCACTTTACTGAAAGCAAACAGCCCTGATACAGAGCAGGTGCCACTGAAAATGTAATATACCTCTCGCATCCGTGTCTCCCAGACTTGGATGAATTCTGGTGAAGAGGCATTCACCAGGGTGGCATTCTGTGTCCAGGCAGGGCACTTCCAAGTGGGGAGAGACAGCATTGCCAAGGTGGGGGTCAGGAATGTGAAAGTCCCTCCTTGAATAATAGGCAGCCTGGAAGGAGAGCAGAGGGGAAAAATGACAAGTGAGAATGCTAGAAACTCAGCTCCATAGGGGTGAGTGAAAGAGAAGCTAAATAAATTTAAAAATCAGTCTGCCCATGGCCTATGACAGTATCTTTTGAAATGTTGTGGCAGGTCACCATCACTGACCATGGGTAGGAATTGCTGCCCATTGCATGCAAGAGCAGTGACATAGGGGAAGAACTGAGGTTCAAATACCAGCAAAGGAGGGGCACATCGGTGCTACAGTCCAACCCTGCTACCCTTTGTTAAGGAAAAAGTAGTCCTCCTAATGGTCGATGAGACCACAGACCTGCACAGAGTAGAACAACCAAAGGAAAAATCTGGAGGAGGGAAAAAGACCGAGGAAGAAAGATGGTGAGACACTGAAGAAAAGCTCAGTGTCAATCTTGCCAATATTCAGTTGCTTCCTCTATCCCCTTTGGCTGTTTTGGTTTTCTTCACAACCTGCTCATGAACAGAAGGACATGCACTAACTACTCTCCATGTCACAATGATCCTGTCTGAGGGTGACAGAAAATGTGAGTTGGCTTTTAGTACACCAGGTTTTAATGCCAATTCCTCTTCTGCATTTGCACTGAAACTAGAAAGGAAACCTGCATGGAGGGGTCTATGGGCACTGACTGGCTGAGACCATGGCTCTCCCCCCCACACGTCTCCTGGCTTAGACTATCTCTCCCTCTGGGAATCCCTCAGGCTGGCAAGGAGCTTGCATCTCTGGAGGAGCTCAGCACTGGCTTCATGCAGATATTTATACAGCAAAGCAATGCTCCTTTGAGCTACACCAGCCTCTTCTCTTTCCATGCACAAAGAAATGAAGACAGAGACCTAAAAGGCCTGACTGGCTCCTCAAAGCCCCACACAATTAAGCCCCCATTGCAGTGCAAGTATTTTTAACCATTCCTCTAGTGTGCTTGAAAAATCCTAAGCTGCCTGAGGGCTGGAACAGCAGTCCTGAAACAGTCAAGGGAAACCTCCAAGGTGCCTCGGTTTCCTCCCTTTAGGAGGCACCCCTAGAAGGAACCCCCAAAGCAACCTCTTGTTGTGCCAGGACCTCTCATGGCACCTGCTCAGAAAAGCCATGGGACAGCAATTCGCAATTCAGGTGAGTGCTTTTGCACAGCTTTCCCTGAAACAGAGGCATTTCTATCATTCTTGAAAACAAGAGATGGTGTAGCTGTAACAGCACCATGCCTCTATCACCCTAAAACAAATATTTATACCAGTCATGCACAACTGAAGCACTGTCAAAGCTTTGAAACAATTTTGCTGGGCAAGGCACAAAAAACAAACAAAAAGAAACAGAGAAGGCTCAGGGTCATGACTTAGAATCTAACAATAGATTTATAGTTCCTGCTGTGTTGGTCCTTAAGCTATTTCACAGCCAGTGTTGGCATGGGTGGGCTCAGAGGAAAATAGGGTGCCAAGGTGATGCTTATGGGGCACACTGAACTCTTTTCTGTGGGGTTTGCAAGAGGGAAAGCTGCAGAATTAGGGAAGGCAATGTTATGTTTTGATAATCAGTACATAATGTCCAAGCATTTACTAAGCAGGGCTCACCATAATGGCAAGTGACCTGTGTCTCCCCTCAGGAGCCTCTGATAGTGTCTCCAGTGACTGTCTGGGACCCATGGCTGCTTTTTCATGCTGTGTAACGTGACTGAGCTGCAGGTTGCAGTGGGTCAGCTTTTCCCTTGGCTATTGCTTCATGAATGTCCTCATGCCTTATAGCTGGGGTCAGCAACAAGGCAATTGCACCCTCAGCACAGCAAAAGCCATTCAAGTCTATCCCATGAGAACAACTCCTTACCATTTAATTTGATCTGTTGTACCTCAATTAGCTATTCAGCCAAGGGAGAGAGAGGCTCCCTGCTACTCTTTCATGCTCAGTTAACAGAGAGCAGGGGACATCACAGCTCTCAGGAATTCACCGAGGCGTTTGGAGGGTGCCTGGGAGAACCCAGAACTCCTGAATTGTGCCAGCAGCAGTGGTCATGCCCCCAGCCTGAATTTAGTTAAAGAACTAGTTTCTCTGTTTTTTGTGGTCAGGGTGCCCCTCCTTCCTCCACTAATCCTGTAACAACGTAGAAGGGGAGCACCCTCCAGGAAGTTCGTCTACAGACACTTCTTATGACAAAGAGAGATAGAAAGGTTTCAGTAGTGAATGAAGCAGGAGGAGTAAAAACATTTTGTGGAACTGACAGCTGACCAGTGATTTGATGGCAGAAGTTTTAACCAGAGTCCCTCAGATTCAGAAGCCAAAGAATGCGTAATTTTTGTCTTTAAAGCAAGAAACACAGGTTCCCACCATACTGGAGTTAAAAACAGCCCATGGAAGCAGAGAGGCAGCCCAGAGTTATGACAAGGGGAATAGAAGAAATTTTTCAAGGTCAGCAAAGATACAGGGTCTTTCTGGAAAGGGGGAGTACTTGCAATCATCTCTCTCATTAAATGCTTCATTTTCTGGGTACTGAATGGCAACTCCATGCTCACCTCAGTGCTGGCTGCCCATCAGCAAAGGATTTACCTTTTATGCCACAAATCCCTGAGCGTGGGAAGTGGCACCACATAACAGGATGTGCTGCTGAGCTCCTCCCTGAGTCCCTAAGGGGTGGCAGGTGGACTTCAATTTCTCCTAATTATCCCCTCCCCTAAGAGTTTCCTGTAGAATCTATGCTCTCTTGATCCTGGGTCCAAATCAGAAGGCTCCTGCCTCATCTGGAGGATCCCTGGAGTAAGGAGCAGGCAGGTACTTTTTACTGTATGTTGCAATGCTCTATTATTTTGAGGACAGATTCATTAAAGGCCCAACAAAAGGTATATGAAGTATCAGGAGATGCAAAATTCAGAACAGCAAGGTAGCCCTGCAAAGCTCTCAGCAGTTTCAGGATGCTTTGGCATGGGCCCTGATTGCCAAAGGGTAACAAACAACTCTCACTGATAAACTTTACAACAGGGTGGTGGCCTAGCACACAGTAATTGCTCACATTCCCAGTTCTTGCATTTGGCCTACCTGACTCCAAAGAGGACTTGCAGCAGGGTGCAAATTCCTGAGACAAAGAAGATGGTGCTGATCAGGTGGCTCTGGGTCAGTAGATCATGCTGGAGGCAAAGCCCTTTGGACAGGATCAGCGGGATGGCTACAAGACCTCCCATGGCTGTCAAGAAGTGCTAGGAGCCACAGAGAAAGACTGGGTGAAGAAGGACACAGAACTGGCTCTATGTTATTACCATGTTGTTGAGAGAACTCACAGGTTCGTACTTGGGTGATACTAGTATTACCCATTCTCTCTCTTTTTTTTTTGGCAGCTTTAATGCTCTGTTAGGGGCTGTTCCAAAGTACCTACAAGAATTGCAATGCACCCATTGAAATGTCTCCTCCTTCACATGTCCAAAGACGCGTTGTAGTGCTCTGGACTTCCCAGGCCACTGTCAGACACAACCAGTTTATCCCCAGCACCTGCAGACAAAGCTATTGAACATACTTTTCCAAGAAGCTGGGGACATCCCAAGGTACAGGGAGAGAGCAATCAGGCAAAGTAAATGCAAATATTTCAATCCATCTTATTTGCACCACAAAGGATGACATAAAAAGTTGGCAAGTTGGAGCTACATGTTCCTTGCCATCAGTAGCTTTTCTCACACAGTGCAATTATGGATAACCACAAAAATTGAGTGCCAAAGAATGGAAGAATTGGGCATTGGAAGGCAGCAATGCCCAATTGACTCTTCTGTATTTGTCAGAAGAGTCACAGGCATATTTCTACAATGACCCGTAGTTAATGACTAAATCTGAAAATAATTTTTCAAACTTATTTTTGTTTTAATTACTAACTTTTGTTGTTCACTCTCACTTTGGAGCACAGGACTGCAGTGGTGGAACTGGTGGCACTCAGAAACTCACTGTATTCATTAGAGGCATGTTTTATTAAAATTATGATGCAGATGTGTTGGGTTGATACATTCTAAATTTCCATTTAAGGAAATAAAGTACAAAATTCTACCAACCTCCAAACACAGTCCATCATTATCTTAATGATTCTGAGGTCTCTTTTCCCCTCTACCTGGGCATGGCATTGGTGGCACGGGGTCATTTAACACACCTGGGCACAGACTCCAGCCAAAACAGGGTGTGCCCTTCTGCTGAGTTTTTCTTGCTGTGGGAAGACCAAATTTCAGAAGCATTTGGCTACCTTCAGCCAAGGTACCCCAACATGTTCCTATTAACTATTTGACCCCAGCCCCAGGACTTTGCCTGACCATGTGCACTTCAGAGGGTGCAGTGTAGCTGTGGGCACAATGATAACAGCCAGTGCTCAGGATGTGGACCAAAGGACTTGAGCTCACTGAGATCCAGCCTCACAGCTCCAGTCAAGCCCAGTGAAGGTAAAGCACTCCCAAATTCAGGTTTCACCCCAATTAACTGGTCGAACAGCCATGTAACTTTCACCTACTCCCAGCCTCCACCTGCTTCCCCATCTCACCTGAATGCCCAGCAGGATGCACAGATACCAGGGAGGCACATCTGTGACAGTGTAGCCAAGCTTGACCTCACTGGGGCCAGTGCCCCCACCTTCCTCTGGGCTCCAGGCAGCACAAACTAGTGAGGAACAGCAGTAGCTTCCATCTTCACCCTGGACAAAAGGAGAGACACTTTGTTAGCCACAGCCTGGCCCTGCATGTGCCCAGCAGCTGCCTCTCTTGCAGCCACGCTCCACATCTGGCAGGAACACCTACTGTGTAGCTTTCAACAATGCCACAATATTAAAAAAACAAAGAAATACTAAGGAAGGGAAATTAAAATAGAGGCACAAAACACATATGGAAAATTTTTTGTATGCACTAGTGTGTCTAGGCCTGAAGAAACATTAGAGGGTATCTCAGTCTCAAAGGGATATCTGGACAAAGCGTGTTAGTATCATTAAAATCGAGCTAAGGATGAAGAAACTGCAACCGGAAGCAAGGAAGAGTGTGCAGTGGGTTCATCAGTGAAAGCTGCACTGTCCTCTGGTCTCTGTCCCTCCCAGCAATTCCACCTAAACAGCACTTTCGATAAAACATGCTAAAACACCTGGCTGCCACTAATTACTGAGTAGAAGCATGTTTTATGTTTCATTTCCTTGGTCTTCTCTTTCCAGTCTCCTTATGCTCACCCTTACCAGTGTTCCACCTTGGTAAGTGTCCTGGAGTGACTGTATGATACTGTATTTCCCTATTGTCTGCTTATTGCCCAGAAATGGGTCCCACAGCTTTAAGATGGGTCCAGGAGAGGGGGGAGAGAATTCTTCACCGCGGTTTGTGTTCAAGGACTGACACACTCCCCTGGATTGTCACTGCTGCGGAGCCGAGGGAGCGCCTGCCTGCTTTTAGCCAGCCTGTTGGCTGAGGCAAGGAATTTTTCCTGGGACTGTGGCTGCTTCTTCTTCTTTTTCTTCTTCTTCTTCTTGAACTGTTCGGCTTTGCTCCAGTCTGAAACACCAGAACATCGCCAGGAGCCCACACCGCGACCCAGAGGGGAGCCCCTGGGACACTGCACCCCGGCTCCGGAGGACCCTGGGAGAAGCCGAGCAGGACTCTAAAAAAAATCCACCATCTTTCTCCACAACAAGAAGGTTTATTGTCTAACATTATTCTTTTTTTTTTTTCCTCTTGTGCCTGCATGCACCCTGCTTGTTAAATAAACAGTGTTTTTTCACTTTCCTCCAAGAAATTCCTTTTGAACCTGTGGGGGAGGGGCTGCTGAAACCTGCCTTCCATTAGAGGATACGTTCATCTCAGGATGTTTCCTCCTAATTTGTCTCAAACCAAGGCAGTAAGACACCTGCCTTTTGTCTTATTAGAAAACCCTGCTCAACAGAGGAACTGGGTGAAACACAAGAGACACCAGTAGATGGGAAATCCCAGCATCCACGCCAAAGGAGGTGACTGAAATTGCTACCCAGGAAGGCTTGGGTCTCCTCCCAGACAGCCAGAAGCCCCAGGGCTTCCCAGGGAGCTGTATGCCTTGCAGAGTTTATTTATATAAAGGTGCATTTTGCCAATGAAAGCAAAGTAGGACTTGGCTTCATTTGCAACAGCTTTCAAGTTAAGTAAATGTTCCCAGTTGTTCACTCCTCCTTCCAGCCTACCCTGACCCCTGTGCACACACACACACACTCACATGCATGGGGTGGAGGGAGGCTGCCTGGGAAACTGTAACACTTAGAGCCAAATGCAAAAGCTAGTTAAGATCCCAAAGCATTTGTTTCATCAATCCATCTCCAACCAGAAAGTCCTCAGCGTGCTGGCAGCAGAGGACTTTTCTGGGCTGACATGCCCCGCTCTGTCAGGCAGGGACAGAAACCTGCTGTCTGGAGAAGCTTAAGCAGTTTGTCTGCACCAAACTTCTTTTTGGTTTTTTTTTATCCGCCAAGTCCTGCGGGAACATGGACACCAAAATGCCCAGCACAGCAATGTGTCTGCAGAAACACTCCTGACCTACCTACTGATGGAGGCAAACAGGTAGTGCTGTGGTCAGGGAACAGGGATATAAAATTACTGTTGTGTTCTGTCATAAATTTTGCAGGTGTGGCAGATTAATACCAAATTCATTTGCCTGACACCTCCAGCTTTCCATTCTCTTGACTGAGCCTCTAAAGTCCCATTTTAGATCACGCTGCTGAAAACAGGCCATGTAATCCCTAAGACTCCAGACCCTAATACTGTTATTGATCTGAACTGTCATGTGAGGGGTGGGAAACTCAGGTTGTAAGAGTATAATTGCTCATGAATTTCTTTGTTCAAGGTCCCTCCCCAGAGGCACCCAGCTCAAGCTGTTTCTACTGCAGTACCACTCAAATAAACTACCTTAACCTACTTAAAGCCCAAGACTCTGCTATGGGATACCTAGGGTGGAGAAGCCTCTTTAACAAGCATGGTGTATTTATCCAGCCTAGGCAAACTGGGAGCATTACAGATACTTCAAAATAGAGAGGTGACAGCACAGTTAATTCAAACTGGACTCGGGCATGAACTTCAAGAGCGAAAGGTGTCCCTTAATAACTCCCTGTGCAGACATTTTCATTTCAGAACAAAAGAGCCTGAGCCATGGATTAACAAATGTACAGCAAGGTACTTAAGACTGCCCATGCATGGAGTTATTTGGGGACAACTACTCCTGAATAACACCATGGGTAGACAAATGCTAAGCTAGGCAGACAGCAGTAAGCTCCTTTCTTTTCATTGCAATTTTCCCCGTATTAACCAGGAGCCAGGCAGAGCCTGTGCCAGTAACAGCCCCGCATGATCATCACATGAGGGCCTGACCCTATCAGGAGTTGGAGGGGAGCGAGCAGGGCTCAGCAGGAAAAGGATGGAGTGGAGATAACAGGATGAGACAGGAGCAGAGGCACTGGACTCAAACCAAAATGCAGGAGGTACCATCTTAAAATCAGAAAACATTATTTTGCTGTGAGAGTGACCAAGCACTACACAGGTTGCCTAGAGAGGTTGTGGATTCCCCATCCTTAGAGATATTAAAAACTGTCTAGACACAGTCCTAGGCAGCTGGCTCTGGGCAGCCCTGCTTGAGCAGGGGTTTGGAGAAGGTGACCTCCAGAGTTGCATTCCTACCTCAGCCAGCCTGTGATGCTGAGATGCTGGCAAGAGGACAAGGCAGGAGCAGTCTGGAGCAGGGAAGGGAAACCACTGTTGCGGGTTCTCAGCCCAGCTGCTCCCATGAATTCAGGGGACCAGTACACCTTCCATGTGCCTCAGGCTCCAGACACAGCACGAGGACCCTCAATCGCATCTTAAATAAGTGCATCAGGAAGGCACTCAGGAACTGAACTGCTTGAACCACAGGTAAAAGACCTTTGTCTTCTACCTTCTTTAGGGTGATTCAAACCATAAGAGTTCACAAGTCTGATATGTGTTATGGCAGAACAAGTTGAAATGGAGAGCCTGTTAAAAATAAGGCAAGAAAACTCTGACTGACTCTGAGCATTTCCTGAGGCTCTGCCCACAGCTGGCACAGCACCTCCACTGCACATAGCAAGCTCACTCAGAGCTACCTAAGAAATGTGGGACTTGTACACTAGGAGATTAAACGCTTCCTCCAAGATAGCACAGACAGGTGGTCTGTACCAAGGTAGCAAGATGGTTTCAGGACTCCTTAACACCTGCTGACAGGAAATAAGCAAAGTTTTTAGTTTCTATCAGAGGTGACCCCTGCTGTGGGATAGGAAGGGGGCTGCCATGCCCCAGGACCTTGCCCCATGGCTGTTATAGCTAGCAGCATTCTCAGTGCACCCCACACCCCTGCACTGGTACATCATTTACAGCTTTTACTATACTGCTATAATTCTCCAGGGTGCCCTCCACAGCTGACAGCCAAATCCCTTCTTCACCCACTCTTCTGACAATTCACCTCACTGGAAACAGGTCATATACTAGATGAAAAGAAACACGGTATTTACCAGGCTAAATTTCTATTATAATTTTTCTAATTAATACATAAAATGCTTTACCCAGGAACACAGCCACAAGCTCACTTGCTTTTCAGTACAGATACACTTGCACTGCCATTTGTCTACATTATCATTTTAGAAATAATGGAGAGTAAAGAAGTTAAAAGAGTGCCAGAGAGTAGAAAGTATGCTGTCTGCAGCAGCAGCAGAGGCTGTAATGAGGAAATCATTCCTGTCTATAAGATTCTTGTTGATAAGAGCCGAGACAGAAGTTAAGCATGCATCAGAATCATTGCAGCAGCCCGAGACCCTGGCTTTCCCTTTCTCCTCCTTTCACAGGGCTTGCACCTGTTTATGCAAGAATTACCCTTCAGAGAGCAGACTCACCACAAAGCTGGGGCTATCTAGCCCATTGAGATCTTTGTCTGAGGAGGGAGTCATGCCTTCCACTTGCCTTCACTGACTGCCTTGAAAAAGAACCAGTCACAAGAGGAAAGCCTCCAAAATTCCCACTCCTTCCAGTCAAAACCACCCTAAAGAAACAGGGTGAGAAGATGCAGAAGCTGGATTTCAGGAGCCAAACAGCGCTCAGTCCTAGCTGTTCATGTGAGCTGTATTGCAGAAGCATTTCCTTTTCTTTGGCTTATATAAGTGACTCCTTTTCTCCAGCTGATTAGAGGACCGGCATTCAAATCAAACTGGAAAGCAGCCCTTCCCTGGAATGAGTGTATCAGTAACTGATGACAGAAAAAACTTCATCCATAGGTAAGGATTCTGGAGGATATCAGAGAGGTATCCCACACAGCCTTGGAACTTGTTGCTTCATTACTGTATCAACAGCAACTTGCATTTTTTTTGTGTGGGTTGGGCCTGTTTATAAAGATCTTTGTCATCATCTTTGGGAAATTCAATTATTAGATAGTTTCACTTATTTCATATGTAAACTATGTATATGTATGTAAACATATGTATTTTGGCTTAGGTACAGACACTGTCGTCTTGTAGGGTACTCCTATTACAGCCTGAAAAGAATGAAGCTTCTACTGTGAATTTATTTATGGCAGCAACCAATGATCAAGTGTTGAGATATATTAGTTGTTTAGCTTAAATAAGTTTTAAATAGAATGAGTCATAGTTGTAATACTGTGTGATTTAGAATGCTGTTTGCTTAGCTTTACTTGCTTAGCATGAGTAGCTAGATTTACTGAAGCTTTGGGCCGCAAGCTGTGGACTTTCAATGACATATGCTTTTGGCTGAAATACAGTTAATTTTCCTAGTAACCGGTACAGTGCTGTGTTTTGTCTTTAGTATGAGAAAAATATTGATAATACACTGATGCTTTAGTTGCAATATTTATCCTGAGTCTAACACTTTTTTAGTTCCCCATGTTCTGCCAGTNTTCCTGGAACACTGCTCCTTCCACACAAGTCATCAGAACATGACACCAGAGACGTACAGAAAACATAAGACTGAAAAAAGATGACTTCAGGTCATCTGATTATCCCCAAGCAGCTAAGGATCCTAGCTAACGACCATCAGATGGCCCAAAACACAGTTATCCTTTTCTTAACAAGTAGCAAATGGTGTTAATGCTCCATCAAACCATTCCAGCCACCCCACCCCTCCCCTACTTAGATTAAATTCTACTTAATTTAATGGCTTCCTAAGGCAGTGAGCTTCCCAGACCAGTTGCAAAGAACTCCTTCGGAGAGGTGTGTGTTATGACCTACACTTAGTGATCAGCCATTGGCAACATCTGATTTCCACAAAGGATGGAGTGGAACAGAAATAAACCTCAGTCCCTACTCCTTCTACAGAGCTTTGGTATTCTCAGATCTTCTCTTGAGACCAGGACTGCATTACAGATAGGACAACATCGCCCTAAACACTATTAGTGAAGTTATGACCTGCTGGACAGATAAATGCCAAGACATCAAAATCATTGAACCATAGGATGGTTTGCATTAGAAGAGACCTGGAAGACCATGTTCTGCCAGTGAACAGGTGCACAAGAAATGCAAAACAGAAGATAAGGACGCTACAACCATCAGCTCAGTAAAATAAGACAGTGGCCTGCCTGCATGGAGACAGAGAAAGAATCCATTAAGATATTAGGAGACACAGACCAAAAATCACCATTGGACTAAAAAAGTGCATTAAGAGCACATGAAGGGCAGGTGTGTGATCTTAAGCATATTGTTGCCTGGGGACTTCTTTGTTCATGGTCCCTCTCCGAAGGCATTCAGCTCAAGCTGACCTGCTGCTGTACCATTCTATTAAATTCTTTATTTTTATAAATCCTGATGCCTGAGACTCTTGTAGGAAACCTATGGTTGAGCCGGAATGAGGAGGAAGTGCGAGTGAGGAAAGGGACACCCATTGGCTCATGGAGCTGCTCACTGCGAAATGACTTTGGTCTCAGNCCATAGGATGGTTTGCATTAGAAGAGACCTGGAAGATCATAGAATCATAGACTCATAGAATGGGTTGGGTTGGAAGGGATCTTAAAGATCATCTAGTTCTAGACATGGCACAATATTCCTCTGGGGCTAGTCTATCTTCCCAGTAAATTTTTATGCAATCTCCCATTAAAAAAAGTCTCCTACCTTCTAATTTCAGCCCAGCATCTGTTCAGTGACTCCTCAGGCCTGCCATAACCTTGTTTTCAGATGAGACCCAGGTATTCAGTAACCAGGGCTTCTTAAACAAGTTGTATAAACTTGTGTAACATCCCAAAAGCATGGGTGCATAACAACACCTGTGTCATCCAGACTTGCATGTGAAACTGCCCACACAAATAGTATTAAGTGAACAGGATGAGAAGAACAAAACAATAATAACAACAACAATCCTTTTTCTCAGAAAAAGCTCAGCAGAAAACCAGTTTGCCCTCCTGGGAAATCCTGTAGTGCAAAAAATGCACTTTTTAGAGTACCGAGAGCTTGTAAATTTTAATGAAAAACACAAGAAATAAATCCTACATAGCCAAAAGCCTGAACATTAGAGTAGGCCTGCTAGGAATGAAAAGTTTCACAATACCAGCCTCTGGCCAACAGAAGGTTAATAAACAGAAGGTTAATAAATCAGGAATCTAGACGAAGGTTATGAAATAGCACAATGTACATGTCAAAGCAGAAATTTATGTGTTCCATGTGAAATGCCCCAGCCTGGAATATCCTGCCTTTTGAAATAAGCAAGAAAAGTAGAAAGTCTCTGTGTACATGCAAATGTCTGTATACATAATGCATATATGCACATTTATGTGCATATTTAAGAATATATAATAGGATTAGCAATAAATTACTAAATTGTGAGGTTTTTCAGAACAAGGAGTTATTCAATTAGCAAAAATGCATGTTTGAACAGCAATGTTGTGAACTACTGATTATTAATGACAGCCTACTCATTATACAAATGACTTTTAAGTATAAATGGGCAGGTATACCCTTTTCAAGTTATTCCTGATGTTTTAGGAAAGAAAACAAAAAAAAAAAAAGATACAGATTGCCTTTAGGCTTGTGTGCCTGGCATATCTCTTGCTATCAGTCAAATGACCTGGCCAGCTGCTCATGACAGTAAAAGCTGGCTCAGTTTATGCCCCTGAGGAGCATAAACATGTGGAGACTATCTGTTAAAAGCAGCTAATCAAGGAAAAGCTTGGGAACATGGGAGACCAAGTGCAAATACTCAGGCTTGACCCCAAGTCTCCTGTCTCCCCAAGGAGTGCCATTTTTCTCTCTTATGCTACATTCCTCCCTCCAAGTCTTTCCCAGGGCATGTTTCATAATGAATCAACCTTTAATGTCACCCTGCGATACAAACCTAAACTGTCCCTCACTATGCCTCCTCAGTCAAGGAGTTTCCCTGAATCCTTAGACTGCCTAACTGCACTTGGGGCGACATCAGCGTGGCAACTTCCAAGGCCCTACTGGTTGATAGAGATGTGGCAAGTGCCTGCCTCATACCATCCTTAAAAGATCTGTGTGGTAATAAAACTGAGCATGCTGGCAGATTTATCCACTACCAGTGGCTACAGGAAGGTTTGGTGCCTGAGAGTCCTCCCTCTGACTTTAAGCATCTGTAATGCAGGCACTGATACAGGAGATACCTTTGCCTTCAGTGGGTACCTCTAAAGCTTCCAGTGCACCTTGAAATTGGAGTCCCAAGTGGGATAAATTCACACATTCACAGAATATTCTGAGTTAGAAGGGACCCACAAGCATCATCGAGTCCAACTTTTAAGTACATGGCCCATATGAGGATTGAACCCACAACCTTGGTGTTATTAGCACCATATTCTTTCCCAAATTATGAACTAACCAAGAGTGACTGGCACAGATTAAGATGTCTAAAGCTGAATGAGAGGCATCCCTCCATGTGGGGCTGTGCACATGGAACCCGGGGAGGTGCAGATTTGCTGAGTTGTGCCAAGCCCCCTTGCTGAGAGGACAGGTTCATCCACAGTGTTCCCACAGACCTGTAGCACTGAATCCCAGCTACTGGAGTTGAATAAAGGTGCATTTAAAAGGAACTCAAGGCTATGAAATAAAAGCAGTGCAGTATAGAAGAGGCACGTCTTGGAAATGTTGTGCAAAAAAACCCAACAAAACACCTAATACTGCAATCATCTTTCTGGGGAACAGTATGTTCTTCCACAGCTCTAGCCCTGGTTGGTTTGCATGAAAGATGGACTACCAAGAGAGCTAAGCAAGTGACTTGCAATTATTAATTTAGTTACAAAACACCTCTATGTCCTTCTGTCAGCAAAACCTTCTGCAAGCAAAGAGGACCACCCATGGTCACTGACTTGAAATTAGTACCTGTGTGTTCATTGAATCAGAGTAGTTTGAGTTGGAAGGGACCTTAAGGATCACCTAGTTCCAAGCCCCCTGCCATGGACAGGGACACCTTTCACTTGACCAAGCTGCTTCAAAGCCCATGCAACCTGACCTTGAACACTTCCTGGGATGAAGCATTCACAATTTCTCTGGGTATTCACAACTTCTCTGTTGTTCAGAGTTCAGCAGTGGGAGTGTGTGAGAGGGGCACTTGCGCGGAGGGGAGATTTTAAAGGTTCAAAGGGGCACAAGAGAAGGTAGGGGGAAATGCCACTGTGCCTCAGGAAAGCGTTACCCCTCAGTGTGTCCCCATCAGCCAGCAGGGAGATATGAGTGCAAACACAAGAGACGTTTGAATCAGCTTTGAAAACCATCAGCTGAGCTTTGCTTTACAGTCTGCTGTGATGGAGAAGCTGCCCCTGAAGGAGATCGCCCATAGGGAACATACCAGAAAGGTGGACAACCTCAGTCAAGACCATGGAGCTAGGAGAGCTGCAGCCTTGTGGCCATGACAGCTTCCCCACTAGCTCCTCCTTTCCTCTTAGCCTTCCTCACAAGGAAAGGGCTTGCTGACCTGGGGCATGGACAAGCTCCTCTCCTGAGCCCAGGGTCACTCCCTGCAGGAACAGCCTGGTGCCCTGCTCTGGTGCCCAGCTCTCCTGCTTGATGCAGATGTCTGCCTCTGGAAAGCAGGAACTGGGAACAGCATTGAAATCCCACTCCAGCAGGATATTGATTTTGTAATAATAAGCCCCTTTATCTCCCTCAGCTCCAGGACTAGCTCTTAAGAGCATTAGCAAAGGGTTAATCCATGTCATCTACTCAGCATTTTGAGCACAAGTGTGGTTATTGTGTCACGGGGGTTTTGCTGAGCCTGTTCATTCCCTGGCACGCGTGACAAGACTTACTGCTGCCGACCCCGTGCTGAAGGCCATGCTTTTGGCATGTGCTCAGTCCCCAGCTATTTAGCATCGGGACACATCCAGCAGCAGGGAGGGGCACTGCCTTAGGCTCTTCCCACTGTCCTCCAGCCATCGGCAGCAGAGGAACCAGCTCGGCAGCAGAGGGACCAGCTCGTGTAAGCCCCAGCAGGAGAAGGTACACAGATTCCAGGCTCAGGCTGAACAGAGGGACCACTTCAGAGTCAGTCCTGTGCAATTGGACAGGTGTATTCCCAGAGCCCGGGGGCTGCCTGCACTCCAGCTCCCGGCTGCCGGGAAACGACAGGGTTTGCACCCAGGGCATGCCCCAAGGCAGGCTCCTCCGCCGTTAGTGTTACACTGTCACACAGCCCAGCCTGCCTCAAAGCTTTTACCTTCATTGCAGAAGCAAACAGCAAAATCCCTGCAGTCAGATGGAGAAAAGAAAAAAAGAAAAAACCAAAACCCCCTAAGAAACCACCAGTATTCACTGAGTCAGGGAGGAACATACCTCCCTGGTCTGCTCTCCAGGGGGAGCCAAGGAAAGGTCACTGTTTAAGAAGGATTAACCAGAAAAGTGAAGAATTAAAGTAGTTTCTGAGCCAGATCATTATGAGTCATGGGAGGCTGAAACAGGTTTTTTTTTAAATCAAGTAAATCCCTTGGAGAGAAGCCCAGAAGTACCAGCCAAGCCAAAACCAAACAAAGGACTGTCTGAGAGATGGACAGACAAAGAGGCCAGGATTAAGGTATTTCCACACCCAAAGTCCCATGGAGGTGACAAGAAACCTCTCCACAAGTACAAAGAGGCCAGAGTACTGCTGAACTACCCCAAGTGGGAGCAAGGGCACATCCCAGTTCTGGGGAGGAAGGCAAGCAAGGTTTAGCCACTGCCTGGCCCCACAACTCCCTTTCACTCTGCAGACATCCTTGTCTGCATCCCTGTATTGGGATGGGATGTGACAAGAGCTTGATCCTGTCTGAAATTTTTATTTCTCCTTCATGCACTACAGTAAAGCACACTAAGATGGTAAGACCACTGTTGGGTTTTAGAAATAGAAGCTGCTCACACATCCAAGGCAACATTTCCCCCCCTCAGAACCCACCAGGGCAGCCATAGGCAGCCAGGTACACTGCCTACAGCTAAAGGCCACAGATATAAAAGGAGAAATGAATAAAAAATGACCCATTTCCCTGCAAAGCTGTATTTGTGCCAATGCTATTAGTGAATAACAGCCTCTAATCCTCATACCTGCACTAAGTCCTAGGTTGGCCCAGGATAGGCAAGAATGCAATACAGGAGGGGCAAAGGAGACCCGCAGGGGAGCTCCAGGGGATGCAAGGAGGGGAGAAGAAAGCCACAGAAGGGGATGCTCCAAAAGTCACCCCAAAGTCCTGCTGGTCACACAGCTGGTGTACTGGTTTCTGCGGAGAGCCTTGGCACAAAGGCATTGCCTGCTCCAAAACATCTTACTCTCAAGCGCTCAGGCAACATGAAGCATCTTTTCTCTTCATGGGTGTACACAAGTGACCGGGCAGGTAGGGGTTGGTAAGAGCAAGCTACATTCCAGGAGGCAAGAAGAGCTGGTTGCTACTACAGCCCCTCCAGCTTTAAAACATCATAAAATATCAGAGCCTGAAATGACAGGCAGAGAGATGCCAAGCAGAGAAAAGGAAAAACAGATTTCTCTGTAGTTCCCATAGTGGCAAAGCTGGCGGAATTGCTGCTATGAAATCCTTCTGATTCCCATGGCTCATATACCGCTCCACTGCTGTTGACAGAAAATCAGCCCTAGGTTCTGGCAGGAAGGAAGAGATGAGCACAGGAAGGTCTGCAGCTCATGAGTCTCAGCAGTGAGCTCGAGCATGGATTTTGGCAGGTAGAGGAGGAGGAGAAGGAGGAGAGTTCCCGATGTGCAGCTCCAGCACCTGAAAAGACGTTAACAGCCAGTCCCTGCAGGAGGGGGCTGTAAAGGATGGATCCTACGGGTTTGCTGTTTCTCACTCCCTTTCCCACATCTGTTTTCTTTCTCCGCGGGGCTCTGGAGCCGAGAGGCCAGGGCAGGGCTGGCAGTGCTAGGAGCAGGGACACAGGGCTTGTGCCGACGCGGAGGAGAGGCAAGCCCCGGGGGAAGAGCGGCTGCTAGCTTTGCTGCTCAGGGCTTAATGCACTAAGAGCCCAGCTGACTCCTGCTCAGACGCAAAGGGAAACCGCAGGCACTCGGGGCGGCCAGGCACCCAATGGTGCTGTGTTTCCCCAAACCATGACAGGACAAAGGTTCGGGAAATGCGTCGTCCTTTGCCTGCTACCCTGGAGCTGCCTGAGCTTTGCGTGGAGTGATGCTGCCGGGCCCGGGACCGCCTCACTCGCTGCAGGACACGTCAGAAAGGGGCTGCCCAGAGACGCTGCCAACGGGACCGATGTGCAGAGCAACATCTCAGGTACTTATGAGCGATCTCCCGCCTCTCCCGCTGCGGGCTGCCTGGGGCCCCACGGTGCAGGCACACAGGGGGAAGGGCGCAGGAACGTGGTGATGAACGCATGATGGTGCTTCTCTCGTCGGGCACAGCGGCACTCCCAGGGCATGCGTAGGGGCCACAAGGCTTTGTGTGGTGGCCACAGCAGCTTCTGTGATATGGGAGAGATGTGTCACATCAGAAGCAGTCAGGAGGCACAGAGAGGGAACTCAACAGTTGATGTTTTCCTTTGAGAGTAAAGTCCTCCTCCATGTTAACATCTATGCATATGATGATGGACCAGCTGTCTGCTCAGGGTATGGGTGCACTGAACACATCCCTATCCCTAGAGGCTGAGCTGGGACCCTTGGGAAGACATGGAGATTTTTTTTTAAAAAAGCACAAATAGTCTCCAAATGCTGAGGGTAATTACTTTTCTTTAATCCACTTTCCAGGGCAAAGCACGTGCCATTCCCCAGAGAGTGGTACATGGCCTGAGGGCTGCTGTGGGGTGACCACCCACCCAGGGCTGGCAGCAGCTCAGAGATCCCATGTCATACTCCAAATCACAGTGACTGTCGGGGAAGGTGCTGGCAACCAGTGCTGGACAATGTAACCACACAAGAGATCCAGTCCATCAGCAGGCATTCAGCAGCCTCCAATGTAACCACACAAGAGATCCAGGCATTCAGCAGCCTCCCTGGCACCAGTCAATTAACTCATAGACATCTGCACCACCCGTTAAAAGCACTGCTGAAATTAGAAAAAGTCTGATCTTACTCAACCTGATTTGTCTCTTATCAGCCCCACTGGAGTAGAAGCCTACACCATCTCAGTAAAAGCAGAGGGAAACCAGACCTCTCTCTCACATTAGCTTTACTATTCTACTTGGAATTCCCCACAAAAGTTCCCTAAGCTACATAAAGCACATTTCTGCCTGCAGGTTTTAAGCTTGGTTAAATTAGAGTTGATCAGAGCATTTTCCTTTAATTTAGGATATTGATACCCATGATACCTGTTACCACATTTTCTTGGCCTTGTGGTAGAGTACCCAGGCGGGGGTTTGGCAAGCACACAGTCAGACTGGCATTCTTTTTGGAGCCCACCTCACTTTTGGCTCTCCCTACGTATTAGTGCAATGCAGAAGAGATGGTCTAAGCAGAATAACTAAGTAGCTCTGAATAGCTGCGGGTTACAAACTTAGTCAAAAAACTGAAGGTTGGGATGAAAAAAGCATCTCTCTCTAGCAGAGAGTAATATTTCTTTGTTTTGAGTTCCAACCAACAATATTCTCCCAGAATATTGTCTTATGAAAAAACATTCTCTTCCTTTCCTTCCTAAAAATTGCTGTCTGCATACTCTCCCCAGCCTCTTTCCAGTCTCACTTCTGCTGTTCAGTAGCTGCTCACACTGGAGAGTCTGCAACTGAAAAACTTATTTTCCAGATAAAGCTGCTAGACTTTCTACTGGATTTCCTTTGAACTATACAAAAAAAAACCAAACAAAAAACACAAAAACAAACAAACAAACAAACAAACAAAACAAAACAAAACAAAAAAAAAAAACAACAACAAAAAAAACAACCAACAAAAAAATCCCAGAGACTTGCAGGTCCCGCAGGAGTGACACAGGGCCTGGCAGCCTTTTCGAAAGCATCACTAGGGGGGGTCTTTGTCACTACCTACACTTAACATGTCCCCTTCTCCCCCAGTGCCGTGCACAGCTCTTCCCCCGCCACGCTATGGATACTACTACGTGGAAGGAGGCTCAGGCGTCTCCTTGGGCTCGGTGCTCGTGTACTGGTGCCAGGAGGGATACCAGCTGGTGGGCAGTGAGAGGCTCGCCTGCCTCCGCCAGGAAAGCACTTCTTCCTGGAGCCATCCACCACCCCAGTGCCAGGGTAAGGAGCCCTCGGGCAGGACCCGGCCCCTGCGCCCACCCCCAGGGGCTCAGCGGGGCGCGGGGGCAGCGCCATACACTCGCTAACTCGTCTGGGACGTGTTAGAGCCGTGGTGAGAGCCACCGGCCCTCACACGGGGGCTTCCTCACTCTGACCAAGCCAGCGAGGGCAGCAGGAGCTGGGGTGGCTCGGCCATCCCGAACAGGGACAAGGAAGGTGCTGTTTGACCCAGTCGGTTGTGGTCAGCACCGGTGAAACACCTGCTCCAGCAGGGTCACTGCAACAGCGTTTCAGGAGCTGCACAAGGCAGGGGGGTGCCAGAGGCTGAATTCACCTGGGATCAGCTCAGCAGATAACCAGACCTTGCCTCATTCCCAGTAACTGCTGCTCAAGTCACCAGGCTGGGTCAAAACCTGGTAGCGGCTGGTGCCAGGCACAGGGAGTCCAGGGCACTGCCAAAAGCTTTCACAACAGGAGGAACACTGAACTTCACAATAACCCGGTACATGCTGAGCACGTGCCAGCTGCCAGTGGCTTTCCTTAATGCTTTTTAATATTTTACCTTTTTTCTCTTTTTAGCTATTTTCTTTTTCCCTTTAATTTTTTTTTTACATTTTTCAACTTTCTTCCTTTCTAACTTTTTATGCTTTTAAACTTTTTTCCCTTTTTCCTTTTCAACTTTTCTCCCTTTTAAACTTTTTTCCCTTTTTATTACATTTTAATTTTTTTCTATTCTTCCTGTTTAACCTTTTTCCTTTTTACTTTTTGTTTTGGCTTAATTTCTACTACCTTTATGCATTATGCTAAGCCACATCAAATGCTTTATATTTTCAGCCCCGTGTTAGTATTTTATATTAATTATCTGAAGAAAATATGGCGTGTTAATATGGGTTTTTTTCCATTAACTTTCTGGTGTACGGAGCCGGCGTGGCATCACCCACGTTCACCATTAGCTTTTATAATGGTTATTGATAAATACTCTCTGTAACATCACTTTGGGGTTGCCTGCAATGGGGACGGCGGCCGGGGGTAAGGGGGGTCCCCTTCCCGGGCCCCACTCACCGCCCCCGCCCCTTGCCCGCAGCCGCCCCGCAGCCGTCGGGCACCGGGTCCCGCGTCGCGGTGGCCGCCTCGCTGCTGAGCGGAGCCGTCATCCTGGCACTGTCCGTCTCCTTCGCCGTGTGCTGCTGGCGGGACAGGGCGAGGAAGAGCCGCGGGGGGTGAGTATGGAGGTGGTGTGGGAGCGGTGCGGTGGGTTTCGCAGGAGTGAGGAGCAGCCGCGGGAGCTGAAGGAGTGTCGCTGCTGCCATCTGCTGAGACACGCGGGTTGCGCTCAGTCGGGACACTTGTGACCCACCTGCGCTCTTTCACAACCCTCCTGCTCACACATCTGAAACTATCAAGCATAAAAAAAGTTAAACCACTGCTCCAAAGCCAAGGTATGTTTGACTTTGGACGGGGTTTCCGGCAGTGGGGATGCTGCTGCTGATTGCAGAGGGGGCGTTCCTGTTACCTGCCTGAGGAATGGGATGCCATAGAGAGAGACTTGGACAAGCTCAAGAAGTGAGACCATGGAAACCTCATGAGGTTTAACAAGATCAAGTGCAAGGTGCTGCACCTGGGTCAGGGCAACCCCAGATATCAACACGGGCTGGGGATGAAGGAATCAAGAGCAGCCCTGCCGAGAAGGACTGGGGGGGGCGGTACTGGTGGGTGAGGGGCTGGACATGACCCAGCAATGTGCACTCACAGCTCAGAAAGTCGCTTGTATCCTGGGCTGCATCCAAAGCAGCGTGGGCAACAGGGCGAGGGAGGGGATTTTGCCCCTCTGCTCTGCTCTGGTGAGACCCCACGTGCAGTGCTGCATCCAGCTCTGGGGTCCCCAAAGTAAGAAAGACGTGGACCTGTTTGAGTGAGGCCCAGAGGAGGCCACAAAGATGATGAGAGGGTTGGAGCACTTCTCCTATGAGAAAGACTGCAAGTTGGCATTCAGGCTGCAGAGAAGGCAGCTCCAGGAAGATCTTAAAGCAGCCTTCCAGTACTTGATGGGGCCCTACAAGAAAGATGGGTACAAGCTTTTTATGAGGGCCTGTTATGACAGGACAAGGGGCAAATATTTTAAAGTGAAGGAGAGTTGACTAAGATTGAATATAAGGAAGATGGTTTGTATAATGAGGGTGGTAAAACACTGCTATAAATGCCCCATCCCTGAAAATATTCAAGGTCAGATTGGATGGAACTCTGAGCAACATGATCTATTTGAAGGTGTCCCTGCTCATTGCAGTGGGGATACACAACCTTTAAAGGTCACTTCCAACCCAAGTTATTCTACGATTCTGTTAGCTTGGTGATTTACACAAAGTTCCCCATTATCAGAGGAAGAAAGGAAGTGACAATACATGGAGAATGGTTGATAGGAATATCCCTTTTCTGAGGCTAAGTTCAGTGCAACTGCCTAAGTTCAGTGCAACTGCCTGCACACAGCCCAGGGCTGGGGAGGGAAAGAAGGAACATTCTCCTCTGCAAAGAACTGGGAGAAAAGTCCTGGTGGGGAGCAGGTCTGGACAAGCAGAGGTGCCAGGACCTCACTCACAGAGCATCATCTCTGCAGCAGCACTGCCCAGTTTTCCTGGCCTACACTACAGTCCAGCAGGACCTCTTTTGTATCCTGGGCAAGGGATTACAGTAACAGTTAGGGACCATGCAGCCTAGGAATGCACCTTTAACCAAGAGCCTAACTCATTATCAGAAGTGCACAAGGACAAGGAGGAAAAAAACCCACCAAACCCTGCAAGCAAGAGAGGGCATCTCAGTCTTTTAGCAGGCACCAGCCACACCTCTCCCCCTAGGCCTGCTCTTCCGTAGGTGGTGCAACCCTTTTGTGCAGGGCTGAAACATCATCAGTCCTTTTCTCTGGGAGCAGAGGAAGCGGGGTAAAAATCACTGGGTGACAGCGTTGTCTTACGATACAAACATGCCAGATCTTTCCAGGGGTGTGAGTAAATAAAAGCCACACCACAGAGCACAAAGAAAGCATCTGCATGGGCATCTCTCTCTCACCACCCTGCAGGCAGCAGCATAGAAGGAAAGTCAGAGGACGGAAGCGTGACCCGACCACGCCCGAGAGGGGCAGGAATGCTTTTGGAAGACTCAAACACTACCACCGGCGCGATTACCACCTCTCGGCCCTCTCCAGCTCCGTGTTCCCAGGGGCATTCGCAGGCTGCAATAACCTGGCTTTCCAAAGGTACCGCTCAGCACTTCCCCCTGCCGCTGCCACTGTCCCCCCAAGCTCCTCACACAAGGGCAAGAGCTGCTCCCAGACTACCCGGTGGCAGCAGCAGCCAGCTGTAAAAAAGCTCGCATCGCTTGGGCGGTCAAACCCCTGCTTCACTCTCTTACGTGCTCCCCATCCAGCACCGATCAGCAGTGAAACCCTTGGCACCTGCTCTTTCACAAGGGGGAGGGAAGGCAGAGGCCTCCCCTTTGCCCTGCCTCAGCATGGCCGGGGTGCGCTGCAGCCCCCTTACCATGCCCTCTCCCGCTTGCCTTTCCCAGCAGCCCTGACCAGCAGCCGAAGCTGCCCTTGGGAAGATGGCGGCCCGAGGCTGAGGCGCTGCCCCGGGCGCTGCTGCCGCCCGGCCCGGCCCCCGGCAG
>VZTH01017399.1:5851-62695 GCA_013397815.1 Aleadryas rufinucha | reverse complement strand
CCTGCCGCCGCCTCTTTGTCCTCACGCACCTACGAGCTTATTTTTATTTTCTTTTTTTTTGAATTTTTATTTTTTTTTTTCAAGCAGACCTGAGCATCACCGGGGGCTGGGAGGGTGGGGGGCCCCGCGGCGCTGCCAGACCGACCCCTGCCCATCGCTCTTAAGGAACTCTCATGGCTTCACGGCTGCAGACAAGTTGCCGTGCATCGTGGTGGACTATCGGAGTTTGCATCCTGGCAGCCGCGCTCCTACCAGGTGAGCCGGTCCCCGGAGGGCGCTGGGCTCCGCCGGGGCGCTACGGGGCTGGAGGCGGCCCCCGAGGGGCTTTGCGGGGTGCCCGTGGGGGAAAGGGGGTGCGGGGAGCGCTGCGGAGCGGCGGGGAAGGGAGGGATCGGCGTTTTGGGGTGCGCGCCCGGGTCTGGAGCAGGTGTGGGAGCATCTGTGCGAGGGTGGGAGAGATTCGGGGCCGGTTTCAGCGCCGGCTCGGCTCGGAACAACACGCTCGTTTGTTTTGGAAGCAGCTGCAGGCAGCGGGCTCCGGAGCCCTGCGAGCTGAGGCCGTTTGTTTGCTTTTTGGATCGCGCGGCGTCTAGCGAGGCGCAGCAGCCAGGCTTCCCCGGAAAGGCAGCCACGAGGCTGGGCACGGAGCGCAGATGTTTCGGGAGGAGAGATGGAGGGTTTCGGCTCTCCAGCATCCCCAAAATCCCCGCTCCCCTCCACACACACTTCCCACGGGCTCTTTTGCGGAGGGGCTGGACCGCTCCCAGGTTCCAGAGCTTCCTTTCACTGCCTTTGAGCTTGGCTGCCTGATGGCATCTTATTCATCCCTTTGGTTCCGATCCATCCCTTGGGTTCTGATCCATCCCTGGAAAGGAGGAGATGGGCAAAGATGCGGATCGGCTGCTCCCCAGCTCGACGGAGCCAGCCGGGCGGTGGCAGAGCAGTCCGTGTGTCCCTTCCCTGGGCTCCGTCCTGCCCCGGGCTCCAGCACAGCGCTGGGCAGAGGGAGAGTGACCCACTTTGGCGAGTGCCCTGCGGGGACTCATTTATTCTGCTCCAGTGCAGAACGGGTTAATGCCATCCTGGAGGGCTTTCCGGCAGTCGGAGCCATGGAAAGGGGATCGGCAGTCTGCGTTTACAGCTTGTGAATGAGCTGAGAGATGCAAACAGAGCCGATGTTTTGCCTTTTTGGGGCTCGGCTGCTGGTGGCCGGGGCTGGAGCGCCGGCAGCGGGCACATGTGCGGATCCAGCCTTGAGCAGGGCTGGGAGGCAGCCTGTGCCTGCAGCAGCCCGGGATCTGCAGCTGGAGACAAGTTGCGGTGATGGCAGGGCGGATTTGCGTCCACTCCTCCGATATCGGGGCTGGGGCAGCGCCCCGGAGGAGCAGCCGGGCTGGCTGGGCTGGGACTCCGAGATGTGGCCGCAGTGAGCGAGCTCTGGGCCATCAGAGCAATGCCAGGGCCCAGAGTTCCCTGGCGCTGGCAAAGACAGGGAGGTGATAACATCAGGACATGGGAGATCAACAGATCACAGCGACTGGCTGGTCTGGTTAAAATGGATGAGGGCAGAGATGAAATGGGAGGGGGTGGCGATCCAGAAACCGGGGAGGCTGTGAGAGGGAAAAGGTTAACAGGGCGATGAGAAAGCAGGGCTGGGTGTACCTCGGTATTCCCAGGACAAAGGGATCTGCTGTGCATTGCAAAAAGAGGTGACGGAAGGGACAGCCTCGGGCTCTCTGCGCTCCTCTGTGCTTGCAGGCAGGCTCCTGGCTGAGCTCGGGCTCCTCACAAGGGCTCTCAGAACTTTCCATGCCGTTCTTCACCCGGCTCCCCTTCCTCCTCATCCTTCCACCCGGCAGCCCCGCGCAGGAACCCCTCCCCACAGCCCCGGGGAAAGGCACTGGAGGTGCAGTAATGCTGTGGTGACCGTGCTGGGGAAACCAAAAGGACTTTATGCTCCCCTGGGAATTGCTTTCACCAAGGAGACACGCAGTGACCCTGACACAGCCTGGCATCTCACCTTGTCCTGCCAAGAGAGACTTTTTCCCCCGCACTTCTCCTATTTTTGGCTGTCCTCAGGGCTGTGCTGCCAGCAGCCAGGCGGGCTCGTCTGTGCCACTGCAGTAGTGTGGCAGTTTGTCTTGCACTGTCCCGCTGACAGCTCTGCCAGGATAAGCCAGTGGTGCATCTCGTGGTGCCTTGCCAAGGCCGGGGTACAGCCAGCTCCGCAGTGTTCCAGGAGGATAATCCTTCCCAAACCCTGGCCCTGAGCACCGGTGCCCTGCAGCCTGCGTGGGCGAGACTCTCGGCCCGACCAGTTTTAGTGGTGGATGCACCACAGCTGCAGGAGTGTCTGATCCTGGATATTAAATATTTATTCACTCATTTATTTCGTTCATTTGGGTGCTGTGGATGGACCCAGAGCTTCCCCAGAGGGAAGGGCCAGCACGGTGCTGCACAAAGCAAAGGGTCTTTACCAGACCCCTGCTCTGCATGCCTTCCTGAGGCACGTAGTTCCTCGAGTTCACAGTGCATCGTGCCAAAATCATATCTATACACATTTATAGAGCTGTGTTTAAGCTTTGAATACAGACAAGCTTGCTTAACAAGGAGAGGAAACTCAGGATCCTCTACAAGTGAATTAGTAGCTATGGACTTGGTGGAAAATGTGGTTTCATACCCAGCACCCCAGAAGGATCAGAGCACTGCCTGCTCTCTGGGAAACCTTTCATGTCCAGCTGATCAATGCCATTTCATTCTGTTCCCACCCACCTCCCCCTTCAGATAATGTTAGCTTTTTCTTTTTCTCTGATAAGGAAATAAAAGTCCCGCCGCTGTAAAAGCTGTAAGGAGTCTCGTATAAAAATCTGCTTTACAAATTATCTTTAATGTGAGCAGTTCAATCGTCCAGAACGGATTCAATTCATGGCTCCTGCAGCCTTCCATGCCCATCCATTTGGAACCAGGTATCAACTCACGCTCCAGTCGAGATATTGATATCAACAGGGGTTACTGGAAAGCCGTGGGGGAAGGGGAGGAGAGATCCCAGGCAGCTGATCTGCAGAGGTTAAGAACACTTGCAGTTAAATTTATGCTTTACAAGCCTTAACAATCTGTCTGTTTATCCCCGCCGTGGAGCTCCTGCAGCTCGAGATGCAGCCACACAGAGCAGAGGCATCGTCTGCGCCTGGTCCTGCCTCTGCACATCTGGGCCTCTGTTCCCAAGCGCTGTCTGCAGACAAATTCCTCTCTGCTATTGCTGGGCTACCTCCTGATCTCCCAGAGGGGCCTGGGAACACTTTGCAAAGTGCTTTGAGATGCTCCACAGGGGAGAGCTGCAGAGGTGGCTGGAGCTGCTTTGACACGGGGTTTTTCCATCACGGCGCTTGAAAGGAGCATTGACTGAGCCGTGGTGACCTGCGGGGCTGAGGTCAAACTTGGCTGCAGCTGGAGGGAGGGTTCATTTTGGGGAGGTACAACAGCTCTCAGGAGGGCTGGGAACAGCCAAAGCGTGTCACTGCAGGATCTGCTCCATCTTGTACTTTCTAGAGCTGCTTTAGTACCCCAGAGTAGCTTCCAAAATGCAAAAAAAAGTTGCCAGAGTCTCATTCAGCCTTTGAGTTGAGTTCTTGGTTGTTTTTTCTTCCCCCGCCACCTGCCTCCTCCCAAAACTCCGAAACAGCAGCATCAGGCTATTTCAGGAAGCAAAAGCGTGTCTTTGGCTGATTTTTTTTCTCATTAAACCTCACTTAAACCGACCGGTCGGGTTTTACCCCGGCGTGAATGGAGGAGCTCCCGAGTGTGTCAGCGTGGGTGAGGCGCCAGGCTGGGGGAGAGGCAGCTCAGCCCACGAGCAGGAGGGTGCCTGCCCCATGGACAGCCAGGGAGGGCTCTGGTTGGTGTTTGCTCCCTGAACCCGCAGCGTTCATCGAGCAGGAGCTCCCAGCCCAGACCCATCAGCAGGGAGATTCCAGGGGCACTTCCAGCAGCACAGCCAGTGCTTGGGATGAGCTGGTGGCTGAGGAGATGCTGGCAGAGCCTGGCACGTCTCTCCTCGCATCACCCCTCCTCTGGGCCGCAGCTGGACCGGCCACAAAGCCGAGCTTAAAGGGAGGCACCGCGGGGCTCCTTTGAGCAGCGCTCACACCTCGGCTGAGTCACGGAGGGAACCAGCAGAGCCGGTTGTCCGTGACCTGCTTCCCAGGCCTGGCTGCCACTGGCACCTCGTGCCCTCTGCTAGTGCCACTCGGGCTGGGGACAGCCCGGGGGGACAGCAGCAAGTGGCCACCCTGAGCCAGGGGGAGGCCCTGTCCCACCTCCAGCGCCCTGGGGAGTTACACAGCACTGCCAGCAGGCAGGGGTGGGGGCAAGCACTGCAGGAAAAAGGGGTTTTAATGGCAGAATCCACAATGATTTGGGTTGGAAGGCGCCTTAAAGATCATCTCGTTCCAACCCCTGCCTTGGGCAGGGACACCTTCCACCAGGCTGGTTTGCTCCAAGCCAGAAATTTTTGGAAGAGCTGGAGTTAAGCTGAGAGCTGCAGGGTTGAGCTGACCGGTGCTCAGGAGGATGGCCACAGTCCTCAGGGCTGCTGAGAGAGGGTTTGAGTCTTGCAACATCCTTGCCCGGGGTGCTGATGGCTCTTGCTCAGTCCTTTCACGGGCCAGCCAGGCTTATCAGTGCAAAAACGCAGAAACAAATGAGGGAGGGACAAAGGAAGGTACTCAATCTCACAGCCCCTGGAGATCCTGCTTTTTCAAATAACGTCAGATTAAATCAGGGCAGCGCTGCTGAAGGGTGAGCCGGTGCCGCCAGCCACTGGAGCAGGGACCCGGTTTGCACTGGAGACACCTCATTGTGTTAATTACCGGAGCTCAGCCATCCCAGCACGGAGAATTCCGAGCTCTGCAGCGAGGGCTCCCGAACCCACAGCAGCGTTCCAGGTGAAGATTTGTTTAACTAAGGAACGAGACGTCTCATGACACGTTTCCTCCTGGCTGCTGTTAAGCCATGGATGCTCTCCCAGGTGCAGATTCCTTGGCTTCTCCCAGGGAAGGATTAGTCCGGGCTGGATTGAGGCACATCCCAGCCACACTCACAGGGTTTTCAAGGGGAACACCTCAGCTCCAGAGCAGAAGAAAAACCCTTACCAAGCTGCTCAGATGCTGAAGCACCACTCGTGGGAGGAAGGAGAGTTTCTCCTCTGTCACCACACCGGGTTTAAAGTCCCTTCTCTGTCACACGGAGAAACGGGAAGGGAAATTTGCTGCCCTTTGCAGCACCGTATCGCTCTCTGTGCCCTGTGCTGTGTCCCAGCCTCCACGGGCACTTGGGGACACGTGGGGAGCTCAGCTCCTGCTGCCCATTGAGTGTTTGTGTCATCTGGGGCCGGCTGCAGCCGTTCCCACAGCCTGGCAGCACCAGAGCTGCGGCAGCTCCGGCCCTGCTGCAGTCCCAGGGCAGGCAAACAGCAGCTCCTGGCCATGAAAAGGGGAGACAGCTTCAGTCCCAGCCCAGGGGGACAGGAGGGCCCAGGGTAGGGAGGCACAGAGGGCCTGGACAGCGCTCTCCACACGTCAGCAGCTCTGTGGGGCGCTGGGGATGGGTGGGAGGAACTGACCCAACCTGATGAACCATCTCTTCTCCATTCCCCCACCACAAAGCAGTCCCTGCAGGAGGTTTATAATCCTCCCCTGACATTATTGGGTGTGATGCAAGAGGGAAGCATTTCTCAGCACCATCCACCCAACTCTGCCTCGCTCTGCTGCAGGCCTGGCCTCCCTGGCTCGGAGCCAGACCAGTTGGGGACTGGTGGACAGCACTTCAGCCCCCAGGTGTGCAGGGAGAGGAGCTTAGGAGAGGCAGGATCAGTGTGATTGTCCTCCCTGGGAGTTCAGACACAATGGAGGGGTTTTCTGTCCTCCATCCCAGCCCATTTGCCTTTCTAGCTGCGGGAAACAGCAAAGTGCTTCCATCTGCTCCCCACCATGCAGGGATGCTCCAGATGCGGTGCAGGACCTGCAAATCACATCCCTGCCTTGGAGCAGCGGCAGGCACCAGATGGACCACCTGGCTGAGAGACAGCAGGTACTCCCAAGCCTGGTTAGGCAAGAGGACTCAGCCCCCATCTCTCTTCTCAGCAGCTCTCTCCCTAACTGGGAAACCCTGTAATCAGGCTGGTTTTGAGGCTATTTTGCTTCTCTCGTGGAAGATCCATCCCTCCCTGCCCCTGTGCTGGAGAAAGGCATCAGGAGGCAGGGCCAGGAGTGACAGAGGGTCCGTGCAGCTCGCAGCCAGGGCTCACACCCAGCCTTTCCAGGGCCATTCCAGCACCAAGGCCTGTCTGTGAGGGACAGGAGGGGGCTGGAATGAAGTTCTGCGTGGCCACCTGAGAGCAGAACCAGCCTTGTGCTCTGTGAGGCTGCTGCAGTGCAGGGTCTGGAGCTGTGCCTGTGGCTGGATTTCCCCCGGTGTCTGCCCTTTGCACTGAGGTGCTCACATGTGGCAGAACCAGGTTTCATTTCTCAGCCCCTGGCAGGACACCCTCTGCACCGAGGGAGACGCTGCTTGAGCAGCTTTCCACTGGCTATTTTCACAGCCCAAGGGTGCAGGCTGGGGGCAGAGCTCTGGCAGTGGACTCCTCTGGTGCTGATGTGTACAAGAGGCTGGTGTGACTCAGGAGCAGAGGGCTGTAATTAGAGGTCGTTGTGCTGAGTGTCCTGGCAAAGCCAAGGGTTACAAACGGTCCCTGATGGGCAGAAGTCACAGACCTGGGGGAGAGTTTAATAGGAGAAGTAGGGGAGGAGAAAGGTCAGGGTTTCTGTCGCTGCCTGTTCCTGATTTCTGTGCAGAGCAGCTTGACACGGGATGGTTTTGCTGCCCTGTGTGAGGAACTGTGGCACTCAGGGCAGGGAAAGCAGGCAGGGAGGGATGAACCCTGCCCTGTCCTTGAGCAGCCACACGTGAGCCAGCTCAGCTCGAGCCTGGTGCCAGATGAGCTATCAGTTATGAGTTATCAGTTATGAGTTATCAGTGATGAGTTATCAGTTCTGTGGAGTCATAACTCACCCCTCACCCAAACCCACGGCCCTCATGGAGGTTCCCCTTGCCTTGAAACCTCTCCTGGAAATAACACCACACAAAGCCTGCAGTCAGGAGGACACTCTTCACTGGAGAATTAACTGCATCAAGCTCTGGCTACATTTTTCTTAGGAGGAGGCATCCAATGGGCTTTATTCTGACTTTTCTTGGGCTACACAATCAGTAGAGACCCCTTGGAGGAAAGCCCAGGGTCACATTCCCACCAGTGCTGACGGCTTTCCTAGCCTGGGGGTGCCAAAACCAGAGGAAATGCTAAGGATGGATAATCCAGCTCAGTTTAGGGGCTGTAAGAACACACAAGGAGAAGATCTCCCCCATTCTGGAGGGGTTGTATTTCCTTTTTCTTGCCTGTCCCCTCACTTAGCCAAGGCAGCGTGAGCAGCAGTGTTGTTTTAAGGGCTGGAGCAGGAGGCAGCAGCGGATTTGGTGGTGCACAACTGCACAAGCTGCTCATCCCTCGGCCTCTTTGGGCTCTTCCCCTGGTCAGCTGCACCAAGAGAGTGTCTGGGGGCCGTGCTGGAGGCAGGGGCATCTCTGGATACGGGGGAGAAGCAAGGCCGTGCCCATTTATGGCCGCTGAGGATCAGGGATGTGTTGCATAGCAGCATCCCTGCCATGCTGTAATTCACATCAGCTGCCAGTTTCCATTGGATACAGGACCCTCTTGGCTCTGCTAGGCTCCACCGAGTGCTGGATGTTTTACTTGGGAATGGTGAGTTTATTTCTGCGTGCAAGGTGCTGAGGGAAAGGGCAGGCTTGGATCTCTTTACTCCAGTTCAGCCCCCCAATATCTGGGTGCTGCCGTGGGAGCAGGAGAGGTCAGGAGCTCTGTGTGTGTGTGTGTGAGTTTTATGGAGAGGCTTTTCCCAGCGATGGGGCTGAGCTTTGCCAGATTTACCTCGTGCTCAGGTTCAGCGAGAACCCAGAGCAAGTGGGGGAGGGCTGGTTGGGATCTCCTCACACGGGGAGTGACTGCAGTGCTCTGATCTTTGAGGAGGCTTGTCTGGGCGTTTGCTGGATGCTGTGATGCCTGATGGGTGTGCTCGTGTATCCCTTTGATAGGAGCTGGATGGGACCCTTTGGGGAGGGTGGCAGCAGTCCTGGGGAGAGGTGGGAGGGAGGGAGAAAGGCTTGAACAGAGTGGAGCTCGTAAAAAGGGGAATGTTCTCCGTGTGCCTGAGGAGGGAACGAGGAGCAGGACTGAGGAACAAGGAAGGCTGCAGGGGTTGCAGGAAAAGGCAGTGCCCTGGCAGTTCTTATTTGGGGTTTTCCAGGAGGGCCAGGCTGGGAGCTCTCACATCCTGTCACCTGCAGCCTCATTCAAGCCGTGACCAGTCAGCTCTTGATGAGATTTCCTGGATGTCCACCCAAAACCCAGCCCCTGTGCAGGGCAGGAAGCACTGACCTGCCCATGCTGATCCATGGATTCCCTGCTCCAGAGCTCAGGTGGCCTCGCCACGGCTGGGACACTCCCCTGGGACATCATCCCAGACACCCAGCAAGCAGGGACAGGGCAGGAGTCGCCCCTCAGGATTCCAAGGATTCTCATTTGCTGCTGATTCAGTCGGGAGCTGGAGTAGCAATTTGCCAGGGAAGGAACCTTTATCCCCCGACTCCCCCAGTCCTTCTGGGAGTTTGATTTCTCAGCTCTCAACAGAATGATGGTGGTAGCAGCGAATTCTCTGGGGCTAATATTGCCAGCTAGCACACTATAGAAAGAAAATTCTTTATTTGTTGGCGTGGCAGGAACAGACTTTGGAAAATGTACCCTGATTTTTAAATACCCATTTCGCCTGTGGTGTAAATACTAAAATGTGTTTTTTCTCTCCCCCCTCTCTCTCTCTCTCTCGGAGTTTAAAAATATCGCCAGCCTGGGGAGGTGCATCTTTCACTGAGATTTATAACGGCTGCTCTCAAGTGATCTGGAAAATGAGCCTCCCTCTGCCCCATCCAGCCTGGCACCTTCCAAGAATTTATTTCCTTTATTTGCACGAGTCTAAGAATACTTAGAGGCTGCATCTCCACCCAAGCACTCTAATTATTTAAGTTTTGTTTATGGCCACTCTCGGGGGAGCTGGGTACGCCCAGGCTGCTGGTCCTTCCCCTCCTCTGGGTAATCCAGCCCTGCATTACTGCTGTTTAATAATGACCAACAAATCACAGATGCTGCTCCATTTGGCCAGGATGGATCACCCTGGGTCCGTAAATTGGCCGAGCCCTCAGGGCCGGGGGGGAGCGAGCCATGCCCAGGCTCCAGTGTGAGCACAGAGCTTTGCTCCGAGTCCTGCTCAGTGCCCCGTGCCTTATCCAGTGATCCCCTGCTCACTTTTGGCTCTGGCAGCCACTGGGAACCTGTGGCTGAGGGGAGGCAGGAGTCTGGGATGGCAGGAGGCAGCAAGGAAGAGGAGGGAGGCTCCTTCCACCTCCACAACCTGCCTCTGCTCTCACCGTGGTGCTGCACCCCCTGCCCACAGCACCCCACGTCCCCATCTCTGCCTCCCTGCTCTGCCGCCTCTCCCATGATGCTGCTCATCCCAAAGCTGGAGTTTTGGCAGCGAGGGGTTCTTTTCCCAGCCCTGTGGCAGAGCTCCCCAGCCCCAGCGAGCTCTGAAGGAATCTGTAGTCCCGTGGCTGCCTCTGCTCCCGTCACGCTCGGTGACAGAGAGAGAGAGAGAGATTTTGATTACATTATGACAAGCGACAGAGAGATGGAGTGAAAGCTGCAGTCTGCCTGTTGTAATTCCAATTAGCAGGGGTAATGTGGCCAGAGCCTGACAGCTGTATTGATCCCAGCTTGGGATGGGGACAACCTTTCCAGGGGTCCCTGGGGCACGGGGCCGAGCACAGGGACGGCTGTGGGGCAGGGGAGGGGAAGGAGAGCCTGTTCATCATGGAGCACTTGAGCAGGCAACTGCATCTCACCTTCCAAAATGCCACAGCCAGCCTGGTGCTTCAGCTCTCTCCTGGATTTACCTCAAAATCTGTGCTGCAAAACCCCCGTGGGGTTTCTCTCCACCTGCAGGATGAGGCAGGCTTCTCCTCGGTGTGCACGTGGGGTGAGTTTATCAAGGCTCGGGTTCTTCCCTAGACAGAATGTACCCAAGTTAAATAAATCAGCAGCCGGGGAACAAAAGCCCAGGGCTGCTCGGGAAGGGGGAGTTTCCTTCTCCCACTTGAAGGCAACTCCTCAAGGTCAGAGCTGAGGCGGGCTGGCAGGGGCTGTGGGCACGCTTTGTGCAGATGCTGTCTCAGCTGTACCCTCTCTGTGGCAAAGGGGAGGACTCCAATTTGCAGTTTTGCTGGTATTGATCTGAGACCTTTCACTGCCTCTAAACTCACTTTGGAAATAAAAGGCTCGAGTCATTCTCTTTAAGTACATATATTTTTTTGTGTTCTTGACATTTCAAATGCTGCCGTGCCCGCGGAGTACCTTACGGTACCTCGCTGGAAATGGGAATATCTGCTGCCTCACACCGACTCCTACCAGGCGTGAATCAGCTTTTACTTACAGGGAAAGAATGGCCTGGAGGTGATGGCAAAGGCAGGCTGAGCTCAGAAGGGCTGGCAGCATTTCCTGGCTTTGCCACGAGCTCCCTGGAATATCCTTGGCCAGCTCACTTCACCTCTGTGTGCCTTTCCTCGTCAGGCGCTGCCGGAGCTGTGCCTCTGCGCCCTGCTCACCTTGCCCCGTGTCTGCAGGGTGCCTTGCACACCTGATCCTCCCCGATCCAAGCAGGAGGCACTTGCAGGGCACGGGGAAAGGTGACTCTCCTTCATCTGGTCGTTTTTTCAGAAGCAGGCAGCTCCTTGCCCAGCGAGTTTAGAAGGCAGGGAATGCTTTTGCATGGATTCATGCACAAATATTCTGTCAGTGAGAACACTGGGCCCGGTTTCTGGCTGCTCTGGGTGTGGGATGTGGGGCTGACATCATGGAATTGGGTGAACATGGTGCACTGGCTCCCCTGCCTGCCTGAATTCAAAGGTCTCTTGATTTCTCGCTCTGCTGGTTTTGCATTTGGGTCACCTCTGGTTTCCAGAAGAGGGGTTGCAGGTGGGTGAGAGGTGTGGGCTGGACATTTCTCCACTTCCCTGCTGCCTTCCCACCCACGCCCCGGCTCTTTGCTGGACAATGCACCAGGCGTGACTGTGACAGGGGTTCACATCGTGCCCTGTCCTTGGGTGTGCCGTGGGTGCTGAGGCAGGAAGGATGTCCTGCCACAGCAGCACTGGGAGTCTCCAGACACCTGCAACACATTTTGATTTCCCAAAAAACTCCCTACAAGGCTGTGAGCAGGATTCCTGACACTCGTGTTGCCCCGTGGTAGGATGCAGATAACAGAAACACCCTTCTCTGCATGAGCAAGCGCTTCCAAAACTCTGTGGTCCTTCCACCAGGCCGTGGTGGAACCCAGGCCCGCCGAGCCACCCAGCTTGTCCCAGTGTGAGCCTCACATGGCACCGGTTGTGGCTGCTCAGACAGCAGATGGGTTTAAACTGTGTCTGTGTGCTAGAAAAGCTCTCCAGTCTCTCTCCTGGGTGGATGACGATTTCAGCCATATGCAAGAGTCTGTGGCATTCCAAGGCTGGGAGAAACTTCCCTGGGAAGAGCCACAAAGAGCCACTTCACTCAGTGGCCAGAGGAGCTGTGGGATTCATTGGAGGAAGGAAGGGAGGTTCACGTCCAAGCTCAGTGGAGAAGCCGGGAAGCAGCAGAGTCAGCAGCTGCCTCCTGCCTGCCCACGGAGTCTGTCTGCATCCTCCTCCTCCTCACCCTGCAGCCCCAGTGCACCCCAGCACCCCGGGATGGGAGTGTTCCAGACTGGGGGAGTTATTACAAAATCCTGGTCAGGACACAGAGAGAGAGAGAGATGGAGGGTTTAAAGTTTGATAATTGTTAATTATTACCCAAGCTTCCCAGGAGACTTTCTGGGAAAAAGACGTGGCTGTCTTTTGCAGAGGTGTTTCGTGGAACATTAGGCTCCGTCCTGGCCACGCTAAGCCCTTTCACTCTGCTTCTTTCTGCCTCCCGTGGGATTCATAAAGTGCTGCTGGAGAGCTTCTTATCTGGAGCTGAACAATGTTTGCAATACAGGGAGGGGAGGCAGCTTTGATCCGGGAAAGGGAGCAGAGGGAAGGAAGGAGGTGGGCTCTTGGGGCTCTTGGGGCAGGGTGTGGGGCAGGCCGGGCTGTGCCGGCGCGTGGGACGCGGGCACGGCTGCTCCCGCACCCAACCTGTTCTGCAGAGAAAAGCCCTGGGATTCCGGGCACCAGCAGGAAAAAAGGCCTGGGAACCCCCTGAGAAGGAGAGGAAGCCCCCAAAAAAGGGGTGCCATCCACCCCGGGAGGCTCTGCCCTCCCTGGCAGAGCTGCCCTTCCCTCTCCAGCATCCCAGCTGGCACGGGAGCGCTCTCCGGGCGGGAGCCCGCGGGCCAAGGGCCACACCTGAGAGGCAGGACGGGCTCCCGAGCTTCCCACGGGTGTGGGCTGGGAGCCGGTTGGGCCAGGCTGGGGCCCCAGGCCAGCACCCAGCACCCCTGAGAGCGTGCCAGGGCCACGGGCAGGGAGCAGCCTGGCAGGGAAGGGAAGGCAAGGCAAGGCAAGGCAAGGCAGGAGGGGTTCGGCTCCCCCTCTCCCTGCAGCCTCCCAGCGCCATCCTCTCCCACCCTGCGTCCCGTCCTCAGCCTCCTCTGGCTCCTAAACCCTGAGAAATGCTGCTTCCCAGTCCCACAGTCTCCCAGGGTGGGCAAGGAAAGCAGCTCAGGCCCCTGTGGGAATGGGGACAGGGCTGCAGAACTCAGCCACGATCCACAGGGATTGGTGTGGAGCGAAGGAAGTTGGGATAATGGTGGCAACAGCTCCAAAAATGGCTCTGGAGAGCGAGTGCTGCTTTGGGTTTTTCAGGAGAAAACGGGCTGGAGCAGCTGAGACAGCCTGTGCTGAAGTTCCTGAAGGAACAGCCATTCCTTTTATTTTTCCTTTTCTTGCAGCAGAGCTTCTCGATGCCTTCAGCCCGTGTTCCCCCACAGAGAGCCCTTCACCCGTGCAGGCCCAGACAGCTTTGGAGGCTTTGAAGTGTAGCTTCACGCTTGCTGTTTTCCCCCCTCCAAAAAAGGGAACCAGTTCTGGGGCTGAGCACGACAAGCTGCATCAGGTTTGCAGCTCCCTCTGCAAAGGCAGTGAGGAAAGAGGAGGAGAAAGATGAGGAGAAAGATGAGGTGAAAGAACACCCTCTTCTCTGTGGGAGCCCAGGACAGGCCTGGCCGCTCCCCTCAGATATTCCAGGGGAGCTGTGGGATCTCCAGGAGGGCTCAGCTGTTGTTTGCCCGCTCCCAAGCCCCACACCACGGCCCCACGTGGATGGCTAATCCACAGGGAGATTAGTGGCTGAGTTTTATCTTCACCCACCCCGTTCCTCATCCCAGTCCGGTCGGATGAATCCGTCTGGGAAAGCCGGCGAGGCTGGGACAGCTGAGGCCTGTGCCCGCTCACTGCAGGGATGGGAACTCCATCCCCTGTGCCCGTCCTGTTGTGCAATGCCCTGCTCTAGGGGCGAGGTTTGCCGGAGGCGGGCAGGGAGATGCTCCAGATGGCTGAGAAAACGTGGATTTTCCCACAGCCAGGTGGATCTCAGACGGTTCAGGCCCCTTGGGAGGGGAGCCATGTCCCTTACTCCTGCAAAGCCACCCCGGGGTGCCACCGAGGCCTCGCCACGGCGGGGGGACGAGGGAAGGGGTGCCAGGGGGGTGGCCTCGCTGTCCCCAAGGCGTGGGGCCCTGAGAGTTCGCCTCGAAGGGGGATTTGGCTGCCAGGCCCATCTGTTCCTTCGGCCCATCGCCATGGCGACGGGGTGGCTTGAGACGGGCCGGGGACGCCGGGAAAAAGAATTCCAGGCAGGAAAAGTGCTCCTTTTTTTTTTTATCCAGTGTGGAAATGAAGGGGAGAGGGAGGGGACCCTTCTGGCTCCTCCCTGTATCCCCCCTCAGGGCTGTGCTGTCCCCAGGCTCCTCCTGCTCTCCGCCTTTCCCTTCCCTCCAGGTTGGGTCTCTCATCCAGGTGTGTGGCAGCAGCCAGGTGAGGGTTTGGGGCTGTGCAGGTGAGGTCTGGAGCTGTTCCGGTGAGGGTTTGGGCCGTGCAGGTGAGGGCTTGGGATGTGCAGGTGAGCTCTGGAGCTGTGCAGGTGAGGGCTGGAGCTGTTCAGGTGAGGGTTTGGGCTGTGCAGGTGAGAGTTTGGGATGTGCAGGTGAGCTCTGGAGATGTGCAGGTGAGCTCTGGAGCTGTGCAGGTGAGGTCTGGAGCTGTTCAGGTGAGGATTTGGGATGTTCAGGTGAGGTCTGGAGCTGTGCAGATGAGGTCTGGAGCTGTTCAGGTGAGGGTTTGGGATGTGCAGGTGAGAGTTTGGGATGTTCAGGTGAGGTCTGGAGCTATGCAGGTGAGGTTTTGGGGCTGTTCAGGTGAGGTCTGGGAGCTCTCCTGCCCCCCTGGCATGCCCCCACAGGCAGTGAGGATGCTCTGACGGGGGGCTCTGCCTCTGCCCCAGCCCTGGAGCCATTCCCATGGAATCCCAGACTGGTTTGGGTTGGAAGGACCTTATAAAGATCATCTCTGCCCAGCCCAGGTGTGTGCCCAAGAGGAGCCTGGCAGCTTGGTTTTAATGCAAAGAGTCACTTGTCAGAGCGAGTTACTCCCAGTCTTTCCAGTAAAAAAAAGCCTGGAATAGAGTGAAAATGGTGCCCTGCTGTTTGTGTGCGTATGGCTCTGCCTGCCTGGGTGCATCTCCAGTGGAAATGGCCCGGAAAAAAGAAGCAAATAAAAGAGGAAACAACAAATAAATATCTGTGTGTTGACAGTGAGATCTGGGCTAATGTTTGACAGACGAAAATGAAGCGAACGCGAAGTGACAGATTGACAGAAAGACAGACATGTTTTTGTGCTGGTTTAGCATCCTGATAGGAGCAGGAGATAATTCAGGTTGCAGGGGACCTTGGGAGGTCACCTACCTGCCTGCTGGGGTGGGTGGGTGTGCTAAACACCCTCTGGCAACAGCTCAGCACCCCTGGTCCCCCTTCCCCTGGCACCACGAGGCTGCTCTCAGCGGCAGGGCTGGCATGAGCTGGTTCCAAACTGGTGGTACTGGGGCTGGGAGAGGCAGGGGGGCAGCAGGAGCAGGCTGGGGGAAGCTCTGTGGTTTAGTGATGAGGGGGTGTTGGGGCAGAGATTGGACTCGATGATCGTGGAGGGCTTTTCCAACCCTACTGATCCTGTGATCCTAAACCCAGGGCCCGTTTTCAGTAGGATGCTGGCTGCAAAGGCAGTCTGGGGGTTTTGATGACGAGGCTTTTTGTTTGGTCCTCCTAAACCCGGGCGAGCGGGATCGATGGGGTGGGTCCTCTCTGTGCACTTTCGTGGTGGAGTCTGGCCATGCTGGCTGCAGTCCCAGCTGGACATTTTCCCATCTCCGGCTCTCCCCCTGCCCTGGACACGTCTCTGGACACGTCTGCTCCCAGGGCAGGAGGCAGTGGGAGGCATTGCAGGTTGGATAGGGCTTGGAGCAACCTGGAATTGTCCCTGTCCATGGCAGGGGAGTGGGAAGCTGATCTCTAAGTTCCCTTCCAACCCATTCCACGATTTTCAGTTTTGGGGCCAGGGGCAGGCCTTGTTTTCCCAGCATCAGACCTGAGGCTCGTGCTGGGAGCTGAGAGGAGGAACCAGGTGCTCCCATGGCCCCTGTGAGTGCAGATCTGTCTTAAAGTCACCTTTGTGTTCCCTTTTATCCCAGCTCTGAGTGCAGCGGGGCTGAATGTCACCTGTTCCCTTGTGAGCAGCGATTTACAAGCGCTCATCCTGCTCCTTGTTTGCAGAGCAAATGCCCTTTTCCTGTTGGCTCTGCCCTCCCTGCAGTGGAAAGTCAGCAGATTCTGGGCTTGAAGCTTCTCCCAGATTTATGAGCTTGCTCTTCACCTTGAGAGTAAGGCTCCCTTGCCCTGAGAAAGCTTTGAAACCCAAAACACCAATTGCTGACTTCAGCAAACACCATTGATCCTCCTGCAAATAAAATTTATTTCTTATTCCTTTTTAGGACACGGCTTGTGGGGATTTTGTTGTTGCCCTCTCTGTGTTTCACTTTTTCCTCTGGAGACACGAGTCCCAAATGGTTCTGAGCAAAATCAAAGTGATCCAAAAAGAACCCATCGATAGTCCTCATGGGGGATATTTCTTACCTGCCAGACACCACCAAAATCCCCACAAAACCCCCTCCTCTCAGCTTCCTCTCCCCTTGAAAAGCAAGGTTCTTTAATTGGCTTTTAATCCCGGGAAGAGCAGAGCTGTTTGCATGGAATTGGTAATAGGGGATAATATCTTGCCCTGAGTGACGGGTTATTTGATCCCATGCATCAGAAACCGGAGCCCGTGCCTGGAAATCAGGTGGGGAGGGGGATCCCAGCCTGGCTCAGTGCCCAAACACAGGCACAGCTGCTTTCTTATTTCCATTAATGATCGGGGTGAGATGGGGAACAATCCCCTTTTGTACTGTTGCTCCAGGGGATTGAGTGACACCGGGGAGAAACCTTCCTGGATGTGTGGGGTGTAAAAAGCGGGGTCACACTGGGAAATTTGGGCATGGGGATGGTGTTTTGACCTTGGTTGCAGCGATGTCCCACACTTGGCCCTGGCTGTGGCTGCACAGGGACAAGCACTGAGCCCTGTGGCTGCTGGTGGGCTCAGTGCCTCCTGCACACCCTCATCCCCTCTCTGCGTCCCTAAATGTCACTGCCAGGCCTCTGCCAGCCCCACACTGGGCTTGGAAACAGGGATGAAAGGGTGATAAATCCAGCCAGGCACCAGTTCACCCTCACCCAGCTCTTCAGGCATCACAGGGGTTTGGCAGTGAGATCCAAAGTGAGGACCCCTGACGTCACCAGCCCATGGATAGGGCTGGAGCACTCCAGAAAGGGGTGCTGGGAGGCAGCTGGGGCTGGGAGAGCTCCGACAGCACCGGGTTCCTGAGCTCTGAGCCCAGTGAATCGTGCTTGAAATGCCCCCTGGCTCCGAGCTGACTCAAGCACACAAGGGAAACTTGTTGATGTGGATGACACCGTTCGTTCCTGGCTGGTTTTTGTTTGTTTTGTTCTGTGTTCCTTGCTGCAGCTGCCTTTGGAGCAATAAATAGCTGTGGAGCTTGCTTGTGGTCTGTGCAAAGTTGTTAATATTTAATCAGAGGTCTGAAGCTGGATTTGTTTGGTCGGCAAAAGATAAAAATGGCTTTTTCGGGGTTTAGAGCTGGGGACAGACCTTCAGAAAAAAAGCTCAGGGTCAGCTTTTAATTAATCAGTTGTTTTAAGATTGGAGCACACTGGTCAGTGACAGGTTTTCTGAGCACCTCAGCTCCCAGCAAACCTAATAAATGCCAGAGCACCTGAACTGACTGGCACTCAGCATGCCCCTGGTGTGAAATATTATTTACAGAGGAAACCCTGCTGACATGTGCCAGCAAAGTGTTACCTGCATCCACTGCCCCTCCTCCTGCTTGGGGTTTGGATTCTGCTCTCCAAGGAAGACAAGGAGAGAGGGATATCCTTCCTACACCGAGGTCTAGCTTCCCTCTGGCTCTGCTGGGATTAGGGATCCAGGCCCTGGATAACTGCTCCTGTAGAAACCCTGTTGCCAACTCCTCAGGGAGGGAGGCTGAGCTTTGATTCCCCCATTAGCAATTCTTGCCACGTGCAGAAACCTCTCCAGCAGGCACCTGCAGCTGGGCTCCACGGCCAGGCTACCTGCAAAAACACTGGCACACACCCCTAGGAACTGGCTGCTCCCCTCTTTGCAGGGAGTGAATTCTGGGTGTCCTCAGAGCCAGCCAGACCCCAGAGCTCAATCCCTGCTGGAGGGATCCCATCCCAGCTCTCAGGCTGCATCCCAGCTGCCCCCATTTGCAGCACTTCCACATTGACTCCAGCTTGGTGCAGGGATTTGGCAATCCCCAGGGTTCTCCAGTGCATTCTGCAGTGCCAGGTCTGTGGATTATTATCCCTTGGGATGAAGCAGTGGGATGGCCACGGCATGGCCAGCTGGTGTTTGCCTCGTGGAGGAGGGCACAGCTTATTTGTGAGCAGGACCAAACCCCAGCTTGTCAGCTCTGGTGCCTGATCCCAACATCCTGCCTGCTAAATCCCAGCCTTGGGATGAGCTCCTGGAGTCCAGCTGTCCATTCCAGGGGGCAGAGCCTTGTTGGGGCTTGTTTATGAGATGCTGGGGTTTGTGTGCTGGTCAGTTGGTCAGACCTTGGTGCTGACCCTGTTGATTAAAGCACTCCCTGCCTGGGGGACAGGGCTTTTCCAGGCTCACCTTGCACTGCACGTTGTCACCGTGCTGGTGACACTCAGTGCAGGAGCCAGGGATGGAAAATAACCCAGAGACCTGGCACTGCAGGATGGGGATGTGAAGGATACAGGTTGGGAGTGCAGGTTTTGAAGGATGAGGATGGAAGGGATGCAAGATGGGGGTGCAGGGGTTGCAGGATAGGGATGCAGGGGTTGGAGGGTGGGGATGTGAGGGGTGCAGGATGGGGATGTGAGGAATGAAGGATGGGGATGTGAGGAATGCGAGATGGGAGTGTGAGAGGTGTAGGGTTGGGATGTAAGAGGTGTAGAATTGGGATGCAGGGGTTGAAGGATGGGAATGTGAGGGGTGCAGGATGAGGATGTGAGGAATGAAGGATGGGAGTGCAGGGATGCAGGGTGGGGATGTAAAATGGGGATGTGAGAGGTGCAGGATTGGGATGCAGGGGTTGCAGTTTGGGGACATAAAGGGGTACAGGGTGGGGATGTGAGGGTTACAGGATGAGGATGTCAGGAGTGCAGGATGGGGACACGAGGGAGGCAGGATGAGAATGCAGGGGTTTCAGGGTGGGATGTGAGGGTTTCAGGGTGGAATGTGAGGGTTTCAGGGTGGAATGTGAGGGTTGCAAGGGTGGGAATTCGGAGGTTTCAGGATGGGGTTAATGCTCTGCGCCGAGGCATCCTTTGTTCTGGGCAGGCTGCTGAGGTTTGGAAATGGAGCTCCGAGGAGCGAACACCGCAAAATAGAAACGTCCGCACTTTCTGCTGCTGATTTTCAGTTTCAACAGCTGCTCCATTTGGAACGGATGAAAATGCACTCCGGCTTAGTAGGAGTCAATTAAAAATAAACCGAGGGAGAGGGTTGGTGTTGGAGCCCAGCGACGCTCATCGGACATAAAAGTTGCATCCTCTCAAGCCCGGATTTTCGCTCCAATTTGCCACGGGCGGCAGGATGGAACCGGGAGCGCTCATTAGCATGGAAATGCTGTTGGTTGCGCTGAATTCCCGGCCCCGGCGCTTTGTTCCTGCTCCCGGCGGAGCGGGGATGAGCCGCCCCCGGCCCCGCTGACCCCCCCTTTGTGCGGGGCTCTGGGGTGGGGACAGGGCTGTCCCCCCGCGGGGTGACACTGCTGCCTGCCTGCCCGGGCGGATTAGGCAGCAGCCAGCGGACATCTGCAGGGAGGGGGCAGGGAGCCGCTGCTGCCTTTTGTTCTGGCTTTTTTTTTTTTACCTTCTGTGCCCAGAATATGGCCGTGGGTTGCGGCCATCCTTGGGGGATTTGCCTTCTGCTTCCCCGAAATAACAAGGAACAGCGCTGGCTTGGCCCTGCAGCTGCACAGGTGAGCGTCCTGGTGCGTGGGATGCGCAGGAGAGCGATGCTTTGAGCAGGAGAGGTTGGTTCTGTTGGCTTCTCCAACGTCCCTGCTCTTATTCCTGCTCTCACCACCTATTTTTTGGCGAGAAGCCTCTCATCCTCCCGCCTGTGCGTTTGCCAGCAAGAAATTGCAAGCGAGGCAGGGAATCCAGGGTCATCCAGGGATGTGTGACTGGGAAAGGAATGGAAAAGACCTGATGGCCCACAGTAGGATCCTAATTTTCCTCCCCTTCCTATTATTTCTACATGGATGCTCCGCTTGAGCTCTGCTGAGCTGGGAAACGGGGGCAGGTCCTTGCAGCGCCTCCTCCCCTGCAACAAACCCATCTGGGCTCCCACTGCCTCTGCCTCGGACTGGTCCAGGAGGGCAGGAGGGGGTGGGACCAAGCGTCATTTTACAAAGGCTGGACTGAGCACTGGGCCAAAATGCATCATCTTTAAGTGATGAGTCCGAAATCTGATCCGCAGCCGGTGTCACTTGTCACAGGGAGGGGAGTTTGCAAGGGGAGAAAAGACAAGTTCTGCTCAGAAATTTGGGCAAGAACCGGCGGTGCCGAGGAGGAGGAGACGGGTTGAGCCAATGTTCCCCTCGTGGCTGTCCTGGTTAAGACCCTCTGAGGAGAGCAGCACTTCAGAAGTCATTTCTGAGGAGAAAAGGCTCTCCTGAAATGGGTTCTCCAGCTCAGCAGCTCCTTGAGAAAACAGAGGCTGAGGTCTCCTGAACAAGAGGTTTTAGCAGTGGTTGGGGATGTCTCTGGATGAGCAGAGCTCTCCCTCGTGTCCAGGTCAGTGAGAAAGGCTGGGTTTGACTGAGAGGGTTCCCTGCAAGGCCCTGCTTTGACACCGAAGGAGAATATGGAGCCAATCATCCACACTCCCTCGTGTCCAAGGAAATAAATGGGCACTCCCAGGCTCGGATTTATCCAGCCCAAGGTGGATTTCTTATGCACAGTGCCTGAATTAGGAATTTCTCTTCATTGACTCTGCAGTGAGCGCTGCCAGCCAGCCAAGATGAAGATGTCTGCACTGAGCTGGGTTTTTCCATCAAGGGAGGAGCTCGTTGTGCAGGCAGAGTTTCTCCTGCTCCTCTCACCTTTCTGCAACTTTAGGAGCCGTTTCAGTGGCTTGGAGATGCTAAAGAGCTTCAGAGTGGGGAAGGTGGCCCTTTCCTGGAGCCTCCTTCTCCCCTTTCATGCTCCTCCTGTGCCTTACCACATTTTTTCGTGGTGTGTTTGCGTGACAGGAAGAGAAAACGCAAGGATTGGAAATGAAATCTGGAGAATAAATGGGAGATTTATTAATTTATTAATCTGACAGAAGTAATTACTGTCTCTCCAAGATTCATCGCCTTGCCTGGGTTCCAGCACGGTCCCAAGGGCCACGTAACTGTGACAGCAAGGCCGGGAAGAGCTTCCTGAGGGGAGTGAAGAGCAGAACACACAGGCAAGGGTGGACAGGGCACAAGGACATCCCAGCCTGCCCAAGCTGGGGATGAGACAGGGCGGGGACGGCCGGGCTGAAGCTGAACCATCACCTCCTGTGCTCGCTGTGGACAATTCCCAGCCCGGAGCTTCCCCTGGGACAGCAGCTGGGGATGTTGCAGAGGACAATCCGAGCCAAACGACCTGGCTGGGAGCTGCTGACTGCACTGCAGGAGCTGCTCCCCGCAGGTGGACTCTGAGAGCTGGATTCTGGCAGCAGCTTCTGTGGTTCTTTGAGCTGCTGTGAGTCCTTGCACTCCTCTTGCACTCCTGCTCCTGTTAATGTGTCACTTAACACAAGTACGGGCAGAATCCTGCAGGCCTGAGAGGTGCCAAAACACGCTGATGAATCCCCTGGCTGCAGCTCCTGGCATTATCAATGAAAAAGCCATTTGTCCTCAATGTGTGTGTTGAAAAGCTCTCAGTTCATTTTATTCTTCATCACCCTCAGTGCAGGAAGGCCTGGGACTCCATTTAAAATCTATTTGAGCAGCGGTTCAGAGGTTTCTCAGCGACTTGGCGAGGTTTCATAGGCGGTGGATTCAGCCAGTGACTTTCTGCCTCCCTCAAGATCTTCTGCTGTTTCTACCTCTGTCAAAAAACAAAGGCAGTGGATCAAGAGGAGTTTTCAAACAAGCTTTGTGCACACTTGGGCCTGCTCCTTCTTCATCTGGCAGCGCCAGGCAAGGACAGTGGAGGCTTTTTGCTGTTTTGTGGCTAAAAACTCCCGTTGTGGTGCTTCCAGTCGCTGGATGTCTTTGCACTCGTGTTTGTGAAGCGCAGAGCTCTCAAGGCAGGGGTGACAGGGAGGTGTTTCTGCAGTGTGACAGGGCCGAGTGAGCCCCCCTTTCCCACACCCCTGGCTCCCTGTACGCTGAGTTTCGCTGTGAATTTGTCGGGCTGCTCCTCCTGGCACGGCAGAGCGCTGCTGTTGTGCGCAGAGGTGCCGGAGAGGCAGAGCCAGAGGTGGTGTGGAGGGTGGGAGAAAGGGAAAAGACACAGGGAGTGCGAGTCAGGCGCCTCTGCGCTGTCTCTGAGCCTGCCACTCTGCCTGTCCCCATTCCTCCTGGGAAGGCAGAGCTGAGAGACGGAGGGGGAGCCGGTGCTTTGCTGGCTGCCCTTGACACGCAAGAGGGGCATCGCCCTCGGCAGCAGCTCCAGCACAGCCTGCCTCCCTCACACGCTGGGAGCAGGCACCACAGCCAGGCTGAGCAGCTCCAGGGACAGCCCTGGGATCCCCTTGGGGCAGCCCTGGCTGAAGGGGGGCTCCCCAAAAAAGAGCTGGAGGGGAGCTGGGGCTCTGATGCAGCGGGCTGTGGCACAGGGAGAGGTTAGCAAAGAGGGGAGCCCTGCTCCTCCCCTGCTCCTCAGGATGGGCCAGCTCTGGGGATGCTGATAGGGCCCAGCATCTCCTCCACCAGGACACGGTGGCCTGGTGACAACGGGACAGTTTCCAGTGCCTCTGTGAGATCCCAGATGTGGTTGCTCACCAAGCACAGCGGTCATGGAGTCACGGAATATCCCGAGTTGGAAGGGATCCACAGGAATTACAGAGTCCAGCAGCCTGTACCCCTACAGGAGGGTGTGAGCTGTTGGAAGTCACTCCCTGGTGGGATATAACACAACCCCTGCGAGCAGGCAGCAGGATTTGAGCCCCAAGAGGGGAGATTTTGGGTTTGGACCTCAGGCCTGCCTTTCAGCCCAGGGAAAGTGCTTGGTAGTGGCAGCAGGGAAGAATGGACAGTAGGGAACATGCCTGGAAGGGGCAGCTCCTCCCTGCTGTGGCAAGGCAGGATCAGCTCCTGCCCTGAAGTACGAGGAGGGCTGGCTGTGTTCCCCTCCAGAGCTGTGGGTGCTTTTTGGAGGGTCCTGTGGGGCAGGATGGACCCACCAGGGGTCTTTGCCAGCCGGGCACTGGGTGCAGATGATGTCACTGTGCCTCCAGCCCAGGGCAGCTCCAGCACAAGTGAGGTCAGGCCGGGGAGCCTCATCCCTGCTCTGCTCCTCCTGCCTGGCCCAGCTGCGTCTCCAGGAAGGTTTCTCATTTCTGGGCTGGGTTTCTCCTTTGGCTGCTCTGTTTACGGGGGAATAAATGACACAATCGGGCGGCCTGATGTGGTGTGCTGCGAGGGAGGAGAGGCTGGATGCACATCTCAGGGGCTGTTGCAATCAGCTCAGCCATTCCCAGCATCAGGGATCCCAAGGATCCCCAGCGTTGGGAGGGAGGCTGGACCCCGCTCTGCCAGCTGGGAGGGTTTTGTGGGAGCAACACCAAACCCAGCATCTGTAGCCAGGCTTTCCCAGTTTCCAGCCCTTCATTCCCCACTGCAGTGCCCCTTTTCAAGGCCCATCCCTGTGGACAGGCCTGTGACTTGCTCCCCTCCTGTTCTCTCTGTGCTGGCTCGTTCCGTGTCCCCCGTTTTTGGGTGCCACTGCTTCCTCTGCAGCTCCTGGCGCTCTGCCTCTCCCAGTATCTCCCATCTCATGTTCTCATTTGCTGGGTTGAGCTGTGGCTGGAGGGATGAAGCCCAGGGAGCAGGGACAGCACCTGGAGGCAGCAGCTGCCACAGGAGCCACGGCCGGACGTGGGATGGGGAAGGTGGATGGGGAGGCAGCGTGGGAGAAAGAAGGGCCTGTGCATGAAATATTCCAAGTGGGGAAAATTGGCAGGGTTGCTAATGCTCCGAAGGAGGAGGCAGCCCTTTCTCAAGGCCTGGGGCAGATAGGGAGGCAATAAAGGAGAAAAAAACACCAGAAATGAGATCCGCCAAGCTGACGGCCCGAGCAAGCTGAAACCTGCCTGGGAAGGCAGCTTGTTCCAGAGTGGGAAGGGGCAGATTCCCAGTCAGGACTGGCTCTGTGCAGTGCCTTTCCCATGGTAACAGAGCTCCAGGTTTCCAGGAAAAACTGGGCTTTCAGTGTCTGGAGGGGAACTCTGCCCCCCAACCCTTAACCCTGACTCCAGGCTGCCCCAAGCTCGAGGAGCTCAGTTTATGGGCAGCTGGAAATGCCAGCCCAACCCAACAACTCCCCTGTGCAAGTCCCGACTCACAGAGCTTATCTGGGTCCCATCTGGAGCCACGCTGGGACTCATTTACAGTGACAGAATAAAAGCAGGCTCCTTCCAGCACCACGCCAGGACCTCTCACTTGTGCTCTGGCACAGAGAGCCCGCCGGAATAGGGATGAGAAGGGGGGATCTGCTGTGGCAGCTGGGCTTTTCCTTCGGGGAGGACTCGTGCAGTCCCAAATATCACCCCACTACCAGGCTGCGCTGCTTCACGTGCAGTTTGTGCAGCTGTCCTGCGTTCAGCCTTGCTCTGGGGCTGCAGGAGGGGAGGGCAGTGCTTTCCCTGCACTGCACCGTCCCTTGTCACTAGGCTGGCAGCCAGGGGACATTCCTCAACGAGCCAGCACAGCCCCCTCCAGCTCCCTGCTCGCACATCCCCGCGTGCAGGACAGCTCTGATACGTCCCAAGACACAGGGACCCATTCCACGTCCCTGCTGCTTTGCCTGTGACATTTCTCACTAAATCTGCCTTTCCGGGGCAAGTCGGAGCAGGCAGCCCCCGTTCTGGTTGGACAGGCTTTGTTTGTGCTCTGGGAGAAGCGGAGGGGTTGGCAGCAGGGATGGGAGGTGCAGGGTTTGTGGCCTGGGAGGGAGGGGACGTGCTGGGACTTGCTGCCCATCTCTCCCCCTCTCCTGTGTTCCAGCTCAAGGTTTTGAACTTTGGGAATGTCTTCCTGAGAAAGAAAAGGGGTGTGAAACGGTGCCAGAGGGAAGCGAGGAGTGGAAAAGGGGAACAGCAGGAGCAGGTGGTTGTCTCGTGGGAGTCGTCTGAGCACTGAGTGCTGGTCAAGGCTGTCCGGTTTGGGGACACAGGGGACACCCAGCCGTCCCCCTGAGCCAGCACTCCGGGCTCTGGGATGAAATGGCTCCTGTCTGTGAGGAGAAGGAATGGCATTGTCTCCCTTCCCCTGCTTCCCTCTCTTCGACTCAGCTCCTGCTCCATTTTAAATGTGCTTTTTCCCCCCCAATCCCTTCTCTTCCCATCGCTCTCCTCTCTCTTCCATCCTTTTGTCTCGCTCTGTGGGAACCCCTCTCCTGCGTGCCTGCAGAATTCCTGTGCCCAGACACAACAGATGCTGAAGGGCAGGACTGGAACTACTCTAGATGCAATCTCCATTTCGCTCAAGGATCATTAATTACCTCGATGATTAAATACAATTAAAGATCCGTAAGACCTTTCTGATATCAAGGCCTTTAGCAAGGGCAGCTTTTAGGAACCTGCACCAGCAGTAAAACAAAAGGAGGAGATAGACCAGTAAATCGGGGAATCCCAATTAAAATCCGTGCTTAGCTCATTAACCTAATTACACATTGTGTCTTGCTGGCCTCAGCTCGGCTGAGGGGGAGGCGAGGCAGCGGTGGGGGCAGGCTGGGTATCCATGTGCTGATCCTGCGGGATTGTTTGTGTCAGCTCTCCATTGTCCCCTTGGCTGAGAAAACGGCCTTGCTGGGGGACTCGGAGCCGGAAATCCAGGAGTGTTTTGTTCCGAGCCCCGGGAGCGGCCGTGGGCACTCGGAGCACAGCATGTGGTTTCCTCTTCCCCGAAACGTTCCCTGTGCACACACCCTGCTCCGGGCCCTGCTGCTCAGGGGGCTCCTGCCCACCCCCAGCCCACCCTCAGCCCTCCTTGGAGAGCTCTGGGGGGGAGGAGAGGAGATGGATGGGATGAAAATGGGTTTGAGGAGGAGAGGGGCTCTCTGGGCATGGGGAAATGGGTCAGTGCTGAGCAGGGAGAACCCCCCAAGCAGGCAGGTTCCTTTGCTGAGGCTGAGGAACACCAGACCTCCCTGGCTCAGGGCTTGCCCTGCAGGGAGCCATCTGCTCTGGTTATCTGCTGTGGCACCGGGAATCCCTGTCCCTTGTCCCCTTCCCCCTTCTCAGGGCAGGCTGCACAAAGTCCTCCCCTTCTCCCACCCTGAGGTCCAAAACCCCGCTCCCAAAGCCGGCACAGCAGCCTGCTCTCCCAGGAGTTCCTGGGATGGGAGTCCTGTTGTCCTGGGCCTGTCTGTCCCACCGGGAGAGGGAACAGGAGCCTTCCCAGGCTGGAGCCAGGTGACTCATGGGTTTGTGGCTGTTCCACACCAAAGTCTGCGGGGCTGGGTCTGCGGGTGCAGCTGCCTACGTGGCCGCCTTCAAAGGCTCGGCGAGGAGGCGGCAGGTCCCGGCACGTCCTGCCCAAAACCGGCCCAATTTGGGAAAGCAAGTTGGAGCTGGAAGAGGTCAGGGTGCGGCTTCCCATGCGCCAGGGCAAGGGAAACGGGAGGAATGGGGACCCTGAGTCCCGTGGGACCCAGCTGTGGCTTTCCCAGTACCTGCAGGCACGGGGGGAGAAGGGATGGAGGCAGGGAACCGAGAAGGCCTGGGCAGCAGAGCCACTGCCAGCTGGGAGGGGACAGGATTCCCTGTCCAGGATTCCCTGTCCAGGATTCCCTGTGCAGGATTCCCTGGCTCAGCTCGAACTGCCCTGTGGAGTGCTTGGGAAGGGGGCAGAGGGGAGTTAGGCACGTGCAGGAGCTTTTGACAGCATGGTTTGGCACATTCCTGGTGGGAAGGAGCCCTGGAGTAGCCTCAATGCCCTCACACAAAGCCAGGGTGACCCAAATGGCTGTCCCTGAGCTGCTGCTCAGCCCTGACTCCCATCAGAGTCCCCTGGGAAAGATCTGTTCCTTCCCTTCCCTCTGCCCACATATAAACACTCCCAAACACCACTTTCCTTCCCTTGGGTTTGCTGTGGGCACCTGAGCAAGATGAAGGGATATGAGGGGACCACGGGGAGCTGCTGGGAGTAGGGAAGGGCTTGGTAGGATGGGGACAGACAGAGACCAGGGATCTGCCTCTCTGCAGTGCCAGGAAGGGAAAAGCAGCCGTTAAACCCTGCTGAAGTTCCTTGGCTGTCGCAGTGTTGTCGTCCAGGTGGGAGCTCTGCAGTTCTGGGATCACAGGCATTGCCCCAACCCAGTGGTGGGTGCAGGGAACTTATCCCCACTGCCATAAAACCGTAGGGCAGCTCTCACAGAAGAATTTAATCTAAGAGAGGATCAGCAGGAGCCTGGTGAGACATCCCAGCCCCGCTGGGACAGCCGGGCTTGCTTTGCACATCGCCCATTCCTTGGCTGGTGCTCTGCTTGCAGGTAATTAAAACGGCTTAACCCTGCAGCCCCAACAGCTGCCTGCAGATCGTTTGTCTTTATGCCCAAGGGACCCTCCCCTCACTCTCTGCTCCACAGAACCCCTCTCTGCAGGGCAGGTTTGGAGGATGAAAAGATTTCATTACACAGGCAGAGAGCGAAGGCAGAAACTCGAATGCCTTTCTCTAAAATCAGGGCAGTGGAAAGGAAGAAGGCATGGGAGAAGAGAAAAAACAAATCCTGGGGATGTGAGAGAACAGGGGGGGGTTGTAGATCCTACAGTGAGAGAATTCTGAGTGTTCCTCTGTTATGCCAAGTGTATCTGGAGTATTCCCAGAGCAAACAGTGCAATTACTTTGGATTCACACTTTGCCTCTGAGTTGTCAGGCCCGAGGTTCCAACTCCCGAAGGGCTCTGTGCAGACTTGCAGATGAGTTGTTGTGCTTTCCCAAGGGATGTGGAAGCTCCAAGAGGAAAGGCCACGCTGACTTTTCTGAGGACAACTGTAAACTTCCTCTTCCTCTCTGGGCTTTGTGTTGCTTCCCTGTCTGAGTCCTTCGCTCGGGGACATGCACAGCGAAATATCCCAGTCCTTTTCCCGGTGTTTGTTGAGCCTGGATAGCCCATGGGGCTGGGAACAGCCGTGGGGATCACACTGGGCTCCCTCTCAGCTCGCCCTGAGAAGAGCCTGTTATTTTCCTTTTCAGGGCTGAGAAGAGCCTGTTATTTTCCTTCTCAGGGCTGAGAAGAGCCTGCTATTTTCCTTTTCAGGGCTGTTGTTTCTCTCTGATGGGATCTCTCCCCAGGAAGGTGTGTCCCTCCCCGAAATGAAGGCTCTTCCTTTCCCTTTGGGGCACATCCTTCTCATCCTCTGTGCTCTGTTTGCTCCATCGCTGGGGCAGGGCACAGGGAGTCCTCAGGTGCAGAAGCCCCCCTGGCACTCCTGGGCTGATCTCCTCTCCCCACTGTTGATCTGCTGAGAGTTCTCTGTGACTGTCACAGCCCCGATGTTGTGACAGCATCAGAAACAGGAGGTTCTCAAGCCTGGAGGAAACTTCTGCTTTATTTAACTGCCTGTTCTCAGAGTTTTTACAAACAAGCCAGACACAGTCCCTGAGACCTCCACCCTTCGGTGCAGATTGAGCCTTTGAACTCTCTAATCCCTGCTCTAACAGGGGTTAATGACATTTATCTACATACTTATCTTTCTTCTCCACTGCTGCCTGTCACTCTGAAGTTACCTCCAGTAACGGTTTGTGGCACCCACGTGGCATTAACTCTTTTGCCAGGATGGGACAATTTCTGTTCAGACAAGTTCAGAAGCTCCTTTCCATCTCTTTTCCCTGTCTTCTCTTTTCCTTTAATTCATTTTCCATTCATTTCATACCCACGTGGTTATTTCTGGAAGTCTTCCTCCACTACTATTCTGGTCAGTTTTTTACCAGATTGGAAATGGGACTTTTTGTCCTCTTTCCTTTTGCCATTGGCTATTTATATCCTCCCATCCATCTCCTTAGGGAGCCAAGCACCCAGCCGTGCTCTGTCTGTCACTCTGGTCCCTAAGCAACAAGCAAAGGTGGTTCTGAGCAGCTCTCAGCTCAAGCAGAGGTGACAAACGAGTGACACTGTGAGCAACCCGAGCCCAGCTGCCACATCCAGAGGTGGTGGAGCACCCAGGGGAGCCACGGCCAGGCTGCTCCCACCCTTCTGCAGAGGAGTTCTTGTCTGCCAGGGATTCTTCCTGCACAGTTCCTCCTCTCCTGGGTGATGGTCCTGGCGTGGGAGGCCAAGGCACGGAATCACAGCGTGGTTTGGCTTGGAAGGGACCTTAAAAACCATTTAATTCCACAGGCAGGGATGCCTTTCCCCAAGTCCCACCCAACCTGGCCTTGGACATTTCCAGGGATGGAGAGTCCACAACCTCTCTGGGCAAAGCCCATCCTATCTCCCCTCCAGGCCTCCCCGCTTCTGCCTCCAGTGTTTTGTCTCCAGAGCCGTTTGCCCCGTCCTGGGCACTCCCCTGATGGAGGACAGGGCTGTTTCTGTGGGAAATGTGCTATTTTGGAGCATCCCTCCTCGCTCCAGCCCTCGGGGGAGGCAGCAGGCAAGCAGGGTGCTGTGCTGGGGGAGGTGCTCAGGAGTTTCCAGCTTTTCCAAGATAAAAGTTCTGCTGGGAACCCGGAGGACCCTTCCATTCCTTCATTCTTCCTCCCACCAGGGGAGCTGGCTGACATTTTTGGGGTAAAGTTTGTCTTAAAATACACACAATGATCTGCGGGAGCTGCGTCCATATTGTCGTGTCTGCTGAAAAATGTAATAGTCTGGTTTGTGTTCTCTCTCTGCCTCTCCCTCTTTTTTGCCCCCAAATCTGAAAGGAACAGGAGTTCTCTCCACCAGCCTCCCCTGGAGTTGTTAGAGAGTGGAAAGGCGCAAGCAGCAGACGGAGGAGGAGGAGGAGGTGGGCACGCCAGGCAGGTGCAGGGTGGGAGCAAATCCGTCTGTCAGGAAGGAGGAATAGACAGGGAATCCAGAGGGAGAGGTGCTGGAGCCAGGCTGTGGGTCCCCACACAGCTTGGAGGGCTGGCCCAAGCCCCCAAAAAACTCCTAACCCAGGGACAGGGTGGGATGAGACCCAGAGAAGAACAAATCCAGATGGATCAGAGCCCGGAGTGGGCTGTGGAAAGTGAAGGTGGGGAGAGTCCCAGGGAGGTGATTTGTGTTTGGGGGTGAGAGCTGTTGGAAAGGTCAGCTGTGGGGATGACTAACGCAGGACGGGCTGGCAGAGTGGGGGTTTGGGCGTTTCAGAGGGAGTTCTCCTTCTGCTTTGAGGCTGTCAGTTGAAAACTTCCACAGAAGGGAAATTTCAAAAGAAAATTTTGGCCTGGCGTCATCCAAAATGTCCCCATTGCATGGCAAGCAAAGCATCCCGCCCTGGCTGCTGTCCTGGTCAGTGTTTTACCATAAATCCATTTAAAAGAAATGAGAGTCCACAAGGAAAAACCATTTCAAACTTATCAAAAGGGCTTTTTTTTTTCTTTTTTTTTTAAAATCGATTTTTGCCAAAATCAGCACGTTCCAGTGGATGGTTTTGGCTTGGACCAAGTGACACTTTCCATCAGAAAAACATGCTGTGCTGGAAAATTTTCCACCAGCTCTGGTTATTTTTTCATCTCATGCTTTCCATTTTTGTGGCAGCCCCCAGTCTGAGCTGGGACAAAGCACACAGGAGTCCCCTGAGAGCAGTTGACCTCCTGGTTTTCTGAGGACCAGGATGAGTCACTGGAGCTCTCCCCAGTGGCACAGGAAAATCCGTCTGGCATCCACATCCTTTTGCACGTGGCTTGTTGCTCCCTGAGAAGGAAGCAGGGAGTCTGGTGCTGATGTAGTTGAACAAAAGTCAATGAAATCACGATGAAAGTCAATAAAATCTCTCAATTAAGGCCAACTGAGCTGTTTAACCCTCAGAATCCGGGCCTGGTTTCTCCAGCACGGGGCTGAGAGTGGGGTGCTGGCTCTTGGCTTGCTCCATCCTGCTGCCTGTTTATGGATCTCCACAGGGAGCTGATTTTGGTCCTGGCTTGTCTCTGCTGAATCAAGTCCTGGGGAACAGGAGGTTTAGGGCAAATGTGTGATTCCAGCCTGCCACAGGGATTCAGGCCTGTCAGAGTGTTGGGATCCCAACCCTCCTGCTCAGGGAGATGTGGGATAAAAGTGAAACACCCTGAGAGGGGCCCCCAAAAGCAGCCCAGTGTGGATGGCTGTGCTTGAAGGGACACCTTTGTCCCCAGGCACTGGTGTCACTCAGCACTGGTGGCACTCAGCACTGGTGTCACTCCACCTCCTGAGGGACATTTGTCATCGAGTTTCCCCCGAGTGTCGAGGCACAACCCAGCTCCTCCCTGGGGCTACCTGGAAGCACAAAGCCACCTTGCATGGAGAAATCTTTAATTTCTCTTCCTGGAAGCTCACTGAACTACAATCACCAAGGAGATGCAACTTTCGGGCCTGAGTCCCCAGTTAGCTCAGCAGAAGGAGTAATGCTCCCACTGAGAGGTGTCCAAAGGGAAATGGGAGTTTGTGAACTCCGCTCTGCAGGACAAATCATCTTTTTTTCTGCAGAATTCCCTGCTCCTCCTGCCTTGCCCTCAGCTCTGGGCTGAAGCTGGGCAGGGAAGAGTGGCTGTGCCTGTGTTGGTCTCCCAGGAGAGCAAAGCCCAGGCACCCCGGAGGACGGGGTGGGGAGCGTGACCCGCGGTGGGAGGTCTCCCTGCTGGGCTCTGACCCTCCCTCCCTGCCTTCCTCCCCCCTTCCCATGCTCGGGCTGCCTTTAATGGGTGGTCTTGTCACTTGTTTACAGTCCTGGCTCTTGCAGGCCCCTCTGAGCTCAGCAATCATTCCTCAGACAGCCTGGATGAAGGCCTTAATGGATGTGGGAGCTGCATCTCCACCCAGCATGGGGGTCACAGAATGGGCTGGGTTGAGAGGACCTTAAAGCCCATCCAGTGCCACCCCTGCCATGGGCAGGGACACCTTCCACTGTCCCAGGCTGCTCCAAGCCCTGTCCAACCTGGCCTTGGTCACTTCCAGGGATCCAGGGGCAGCCACAGCTCCTCTGGGCACCCTGTGCCAGTGTTTTAGCACCCTCACAGTAAAGAATTCCCTCCTGAAATCAAATCTAACCCCACTCTTTCTCAGTATGTGGAATATTTCAGAAATGTGGGGCTGGCTTTGCTCAGAGGGTGAATGGGACACTCACCCCCAGCCTCAAAGCCTCTCCTAATTTCTGGCATGTTCTTAACACAAAACGTCAGAGATTTGGTTGCGTGCAGTTCTCTCATGGTTGGGAGGAACATGAGCCACATTTTGGGAACCTTCAGTGGAGCTCTTGGCTGGGCAACGTTTAGGCTTCCAGGCTCTGCCTATTAAATGGATTTTCCACTTCACCTCCCTCGGTTTCCTGAGCCATGGAAATGAGGTGACTTTGCCATTTGCATGAGCGGTGGGTGGGGCTGTGGGGCCTCCCCACGGCTGCCTCCATCCCTGCTTCCTCGGGTGAGAGTCGCCACCATCCCATGCAGATCCCCACCTCTAACCCAGCGAGATTGCCAGCGCTTGCCTGGGTGGCCTTGGGCACATCTCTTTGTCATTCAGCACCTCTGATTTCCCCACCCCTGAAAGCAGGGGTAATAATGCTTTCCTGCCTCTCGGGGTGTTGGAGGATTAATTAGTTGCTGTTTGAAAAAGCCTTTTGAAGATGCAAAGCTTTTCCCATAAATATGCAGAGTGATTCCTGCGGATGGGGCCCAGGTAGGACCGGGGCTGTGTCTGCCTCTGCTCTGTGGAGATCATAAACCCAGGAAGAGGTGAAATTTGTAGAAATTCCTTGATAATACAAGAGCTGAGCAGCAGCAGGCTGGAAATCAGGCAGGGCACTGAATTTGGGGTTATTTGCACTCACTTTTCATTCCGGGCTGTTGTTCACTGGGAGGGAATCCTTAAAACAACCCAGAGAAAGTTGGGAGGTCTGAGCCTTTCCCACTCCCCTGCGGAGATATCTCTAGGGCAAGATAAAAACACATTTTAAAAGAGAAATCCCAGGCAGGGAGCCAGCGAAGGGTGTCTGTCCATTGCATCTGTCGGTGCCATGTTTGCGTTTGTCTTGTTTGCAAAGCTTTTTCCTACTTGTCAGCCACCAGAACTTGTATCGTGTTTTCCCAGTTACAAAAAAACTTGCTTGTTTCTATCTTTTGAAACAAATTACAGAAGAACAGAGCGTGGCATTCCCCGCTTGCGAGAGGAGGAAACATTTCTTTTTAACTTCAGGAGATAGTGAGATATCAGCAATATGTTATATCCTGAGAGATAATGGGAGGAGAGCAAAACCACAGGCAGAAATCTGTGACTGTTCAGTGTGTGTTTCAGCTGTAGGAAAGCAGGAGTTTTGATCTTCTCCATGAAAATTACAGGGCTGGCCAGCACCAGCGTGGTTTGGCAGGGATGCCTTTTTCACCACGCTCTGGACTAGAGGACCAGGGTTTGGATCTTTGATAATTTCCTGTGACCGGGCATCTGTGCTGATGAAAGAGGCTTGGTTTGAGTGGGGACAGAGGGAACTGGCTGCCAGTTATTAACCCGGGCGCTGAAGTCACGCCTGAGTCAGCAGAGTTTCGGCTTTGTCCCGTTCCCATTGTGGAGGCGAGTGATTCATTCCCTGCTCCAGCCCTGAGAGCTCCCCCATTTCCTGCTCCAGCTCCAAGCCCACAGACCAGCCAGGGAAGGAAGGATCTGATGTTCTCTCGTGTTTTTTTTTCTGTGCCATCAAGTTTATTTTTGTTTTTGTCTCTTCAGTCTCAAGTTCCCTCGTTTCGGAAATGAGGCTCTCCATGGGTTACTATCTTGATCCCCTCTTCACAGCTCCTCATTAAATCCCTCCTCCTTAGCACCTGGAGAGCTCTAATAGCGAGGAGATTTAGCACTGGACCAGAACTCCTTGAACAACATCCAAAGCAACAAGGAAGCCCAAGAAAGAGGCAGTGCAGAGAAAACACTCGTGTGCATTCGGGGACTCAGCCCATCAAGATAAGGTCTCAGGACAGTCTCAGCTTAATTAGCTTCCCTCTTCTCAAAGCTCCAGCTTCTTTCCCTTCCTCCACACTTGATTTTCCAGCTTTTCTTCCCCACCCAACCACCAAATAAGCATTGGCTCTGCTTGTGGTCCCCTTTCTTTTGCTTACAGGTTAGAATTGGTAAGCAAAAAGACCTTGGTTTTTTTCCTTGCTGGCAGGCAACAAGAGGGTTCTGGAGAGAAGAGTCTTGGGTTTTTGGTTCTTTGTCTTTGCCTGGCCAGCTGCCTGCTTTTCCTAGTGCAGAACTGTGATCCTGGACACATTCACTGGTGGAACAGTGGCTGGGGATGAGAAGAGGCGAGTGAGTGGGCTGGGGTGTGGTGCTGATGGTGGAGAGACAAGAGGGGTGGGAAGATTTTTAAGGCTGCAGTGGAAGAAGGGCAAATCAAAGGAAGGCACGAGCATTGACCAGCTGGAGAGGCAATCCTGGAGACAGGCAGTGGGGCAGAAGGAGATGTGGAAACTGCAGGAGAAAGGGGATTTGAGTTGTGAAGCCGGGCACTGGGCAGGTGTGAGCAAGGGCACACAGTGGGAAAAGAGCTGAGGAAGGAGCTGGAGTCACATCCAGCCCGAAGGAGAGGGGGAAACGGGCCAAGTGCCCAGCGCTGGGGCACGTCAGGCAGGGCACGGGGCAGCCTGGTGTGTGCTCAGGTGTGTGGGAACTGGCAGCTGGATCCCGGGATTAGCTGACGTGCGGCTGGGGCGGCGGGGACCGGCAGCTTTGTGCTTTGTTGCTGAGCTCGGGCTTTCCGAGCTTTATTGCAGGAAGGCCTTTCCCAGTGCTGTGTCAGCTCTTTCCGCAGGAGCCCTGCTCTGCCAGCCTCCCTGCTCTTGCCATGGGGCATGTTCCCCTCCCCGTGACTTGGGGGGTGAAGCAAAGCAGCTGTGAGAAAGGCAGGGCAGGGAGGGAGAGCTGGGAGCAGAGGCAGGCTGCTGTTCCCATCCCACTCCTCTGCTCTGCAGCCCTGTTCCTGGCTGGATGCAGCTGGGGATGTTTGCAAAGTTGGAAAACTCGTGGTCTAGCCTGGTGGTCATCTCTGTCTCTTCCATTTGTGGCCCGTCCCACCCTGGCCTCTGCTTTTCTTTCATCTCTTTCTACGAGGAACACTGGGACAAGCAGGGCCCTGCTCTTGCTTAGGGCCCGTGTGTGAATCCCAGCGGTGGCTCAGTGAGCAGACTTCCCAAAGCGTGACAGGGAACAAGTGGAGCATCAGTGGATCAGGACCTTTGGGGAAGAGCTTTCATTCAAGGGGCTCCTGAGGCTGCTTTGTGCTCCATTTATCCAAAGAGGAAACGCTGCACAGGCAGGAGAAGGCTTTATCCCAAGGCAGCCAATGAAGGGCTGGCTGGAGACCTCACTCGATACAAGCCATTGACTGGTCCTGGGGTAAAATCATCTCTGCTCTGCTGCCTGGGCTGGATCTGGGTCTGAACCAGTGACCTCGAGGACAGGGCCCCGTGTTTGCCATTTGCAAGCCAAAGCCAAGCCCAGTTCTGTCTTGTCTGGGAGGGATTTATTTGGCTGAGGGCCAGGAGGGCCATTGTACAGTGCTGCCATTTCCCCACAGCTCCCGTAAATCTCTCCCAGCTCCCACTGGGAAGGGGGAAGGGATGCCTGGGCGTGCAGTTTCTCTCTTGGGGTGCCCCCACCCCATCCCAGTGTTATCTCAGGCCTTTCATGTGCAGCCATGTCACCTGGAGCTATAATCTTGCCACATCTCTCTCATCTTCCTTCCAAGGCTCCCCCTCCCCTTGTGTTGGAAACTCAAGTTTTACAGTCCCTGTGGCGCTCAGGCTCGGCAGGAGTGAATCAGTGATGACAGAGAGACCTCCAGTGAAAGTCTGCTGCCACAGGAAGGGCCTGGAGGTGACTCACTGGGGCCCACTGACTCACTGGAGACCGCTCCTCCACTGCAGCGGGCTCCCAGCAGGGTGAGGCAGGCCCCGTGCTCTGGCAAGAGCAGCAGAACGCTGATTTAAATGCCTGGCAATCCATGCAAAGCCTCCCTGGCAAGAGCAGAGGCACTAACCCCAACCTCTTGGCCAAGAGCCACCTCACACCTTTGCTTCTTGCCACCTGAAATTCCCCTGCTGGGATTTAGGATCCTCTTTCCCGTGTTTCCCACCCTGCCTGACACACCTGGGCTGTTCCTTTGGGCTGTTGGAGGCCACCTGTGCTCTGCCCCACAGGAGCTGCGTTTCAGACCTTGTTTTCCACTTGAAAGATGAGTTCAGAAACACCACCAGAGAAGTTTTTAGGTGCCACCAAGTGGAAAGGTTTGGGCTCCTGTTCCATCCCACTTTTCCTTCATGGAAAGTCTGCAGTGTCTGTGAGAGGTATGGGACCATAGATGGGGCATCACTGCCCGTGGCCACGGTGCTGTCACAAAATCAGGTGCTTTTGGTAGGAGTTTTTGCAGGCTGAAGAGTGATGCAGTGATCTGTCCTTCTGTGAGATCCCGGCTGCTGTGACTAAGACGATCAGGAGCGATTCCTGTGACATCTGCATCAGTCATGCTATTGCCACACCGAAGGGTGGCTCATCACGCTCCTGCCAAGGGCTGTTTCAGTGCCCTTGGGGGGAGATGAGTATCAGGGAACAGCAGGGAGAGAAATCGGTGAGAGGCTCAGCAGGGGCAAGGTTGTGCAAAGCAGAGTGGAGTTCACATGGCTCTTAACAAAGAGGCATTGAGGGAGGTTGTGACAGAGCTCACCCAGAGCCTGGAGATCATTTCCAGAGCTTTCTGTATGGGGGAGCAAGAACCTGATTTGCAGGTGTGGGAGCCTTGCTGGAACGGCACCTCCCGGGCTTTTAGGAGAAAGGGTTTTCAGGTCCGAGAGCCATCACCTGCAGCTTCTGCTCTGTCCCCGACACCCAGGGAGCGCAGCCCTTCCTCCCCAGCCCCTGTGCCCCGGGGCACCCCGAGCTGTGCACGGTGCCCCCGAGGCCTCGCTGAGCATCTGGGCTCGGGATCGTGGGGAGAGGCCCCGACACAAACCACTTCAGAGGCCAAGGTGGAGGAGTAGGACCTCCGAGGCCTCCGCTAACGAGGCCTTGGCACCAGCTTGCCTTTGGCGCGCGGCTGGGCCCTCTTGGTCCCCGACAAAAAATAACACCGCAGAACTAATGAATAAAATGCGAGTGGGCAAGCTGCGACCTATCCAGCGGATCCTGGCCCGGGTGCTGGCTGCCCCTGGGAGGCATCAGCGGGGATTGGTGGGCACTGGGAGGTCTGGCACGGGGCAGGGAAAACAGCAGGATGCATCCCAAGCCTTTTCCCTGCCCCACCAACCGCACAGATCGTTCAGCACAGCAGAACCACGGCGAGCCCCAGCACTTCACACGCACGCACACATCCAGTTGAATATGTTCAAACCTCTCCAGAGGCTGATTAGTGATTTTATTTTCTCCTCCTCTGCCGGCCGTGCGTGCTCATTGCCATCAATTATCTATGCGTTTGCCCTGATGAATTATTGAGTGTGTAACGGGGCGAGGGAAGGCCCGCCAGCCCAGCTCAGTCACCTTGCAAACAAGTGCTCCCCAGAGCATGGCAGCAGCCAAGTTTGCCCTCTGGCTCCTGATTTAGGATGGGAGGCTGATCCAGCAGCTTCCCAAACCCCTTTCCTCCATCTGTCCCCCTTCCTCATCCTTGCAGTGAGGTGTGGGTGCTCCCTGTGCGTTGTTTTCCTGGTTTAAGGCTTGGATGAGTGGAACAGAAAGAGTTTTTCCTGTCTTGCCAAAGAGTTGTTCAGTCACCTGGAAAGGAAACGCGATTTCCGCGCAGTGTTTGGGGTTTTTCAGGGTATTTTTTGTTTGTTTTGTTTTGTTATTTCTTCTGCCGGGTGGTTTTTTGGGTTGGTTTTTTTTTTTTTCCCCTTTCCCTCGGAGCCTCGAGAAAGTTTGGAATGTGTTTTTGTTAAAGCTGCTGCGTGTAAGGGCCTGAATCCCAGCTTTGGCAGCATTTGGTTGTTGGCAGGCAGTCCTCGCTCGACTGGCACCAGCTTTTTCCCTGGCCAAAAGTCTGGCTCTTTGCACCTGGGCACAGGAGGGTTCTGCAGGACCACTCTGGGTTCAGGATCAGGTTTATCAGCTCTCCAAAATCCACTTTTTCTCCAGTTTATACCCAAACTCAGCCTGCATTGACGCGTGGATCCCGTGGCGGGGGGAGGGTAGGACTGGGGATTGTTGCCGCTGCTCGAGGTCAAGATAAATAACTTGATTTTTAAAAAGGGTCAGCTCATTAATTTGCAGGGAAATCACAGCGTAAAGGAAGGGCACGGTAATGATGGATGGAGTGAGGGATTGGATTGACCTCCCCTGTGCTATCCCTCACATCCCCTGCTGGAATGGCTGGGGGCTGATTGACTTTATCTTCATTTGAGGGACACATCTTGGTTGCCCATCACCGGCGGCCTTCAGCCTGGCCAATGCTCATCCAGACATCCCCCAGGGGACTGCCAGCCCTGCAGGGGTGCCCCTGAGGAGAAGCTGGTGGCCTTCCACCCTGTCGTCTCGGCAGTTTGGCTCCTCTGCTGCTCCCCTGGCGCTGTGAGGAGACGCTGGGCCAAGAGTCCTGCGCCGGCCCCTTTGTGGGGTCCCTTTGTGGGGCCCCTTTGTGGGGCCCCTTTGGGGGGTCCCCTTGTGGGGTCCCTTTGTGGGGTGTGGAAATGCTGGTTCAAAGAGCCCCACTGGGGCCCATGGGGGGGTCAGGCAGCTTTTGGGGAGCAGAGGCAGCGCCCCAGCCCCGGGCAGACCCCGCTGGGGGCACCTCAGTGAAAGAGGCGCTGACGGCTCCGCGCTCCCCCGGCCCTGGAGAAGGAGGGAGCGCTGAGCACACCCCAGGGCCGGGCTGGGCCGTTCCCAAGGCCCTGGATACGTGATTGAAGTGCTCTCCAGCAAGCCCCCACACGCTCCTGGAGCCTTCCGAGGCAGACTGCTTGGCAAAGCTGTTCCTCGCCTCGGGTGTGGGCAACGCTCGCTCACCTCCGGGGTGGAAGGAGCAGCATATGCTGCAAAGCGTGGTGGAGACATCTCCCCCCTCCCTGTCCGCCCATTCTGCCCTCACATCCCAGCGTGGCCTCATCTAAACCCAGCCTCGTGCCCTCGTTTCGTCGGGGAGGACGCTGTGGGCACTGGTGGCAGAAAAGTCCTTCGCCGTGTCCTGCTGCTGGGACATCCCTCTCCAGAGGGGAGCCACTACCCAGATGTGACTTTCTCGGAGCGGGAACATCCCTACCCTCTGCTCTGTGGAGGGAAAACCATGAAGAAAACATCCCTGGCTGTGCTGGGAGGGGGAAGGCTCACCCTGCCAGCCCCGGAGGACGCGGTGGCCTCGTGCGTGCAGGCACACGAGGGCACCAGCGCTTTGCTGCGGCTGCAAGAAGCTCTGGAGAACATTCCTGAGCGCCCAGCTGCAGTGCTGGGGTGTGGGGCTTGGCTCGGGGAGCAGGGGGCAAGTTCACACAGAGCTCTGGAGGCCGAGTTTCGGTCGGAACTGCTGATGGCTGTGGTCAGCGGGTGGCGTCTCGTGGCCGGGCTGGGCTGTCGGGGCTTGTCCTCAGGGTCACAGGAAGGAGAAGGGAGAAAGAAGAGGCGTGGAGGAGATGTGGGGATTAGGATAAGGCTGGGAGCAGCAGGCAGGGAGTGAGGGGGCAACGTGGAATGTGGGTGGGTGGGTGGAGAAGAGTATTGTCTGCCTGCACTTGTGTGAGTGTGTGTGTGAAACTGCAGGAAGGAGACTCTTGGAGAAGTCCCAGGGCACATCTGCCAGGGGCACCAACACTGAGGAGTTCATTTTGGCCTTGGACAGGGAGCCATTCATCCCTGGAAGAACAGAGTAGGGTGACATTTCCTTTAGGAGGTGCTGTCTTGTTTCTCTTGCCATGCATTTTTCTTTCCCCAGCCCCTCTCTCTCCCATTACTCTTTCACATTCCTCACTCTCTGTGAATCTTTCTTTTCTTTATTATCCCTTTCTTTCCTTTCCTCCCAGGCTCCCGGAACCCATCCAGTTGCAGATTCTCCCAGAAGCAGGGAGCAAAACCCGCTTTTCTCGTTCTCACCACCTTGCCTCTGTATTGTATTTATCATACAAATACTGGCTGCATAATTACCAGAGCATTATCCCTAAATACACAGATTAGGGAAAGACACAGTGGCAGCAGAGATGAATTTCAGGGTCAGTCTGGTGGGAGATGTTTTTCTCCATCTGTCAGGGGAGGAATCAACTGAGACACAGCAGCTGTCATGAACTGCAGCTCCCACTTTTCACGAGCACCTTGCACGGAATCAGGGTGGAAGGTTCCTAAATTCAGCCACTTCTGGGGTTGTAAGAAGGCCACAGAAACGATCTGGGTGATACGGGGAGAGGTGTAGAGGCAGTGCCTTAAAGCTGTGCTTGGATGGGAATTACTGCTGCCCTGAAATGAGGGCTGGGTCTTTGCAGCTCCTTTAATTACTGCTGCAGCTCCAGCGGGATTAAATGGATGTCTGAGTGTGTGTTAGCCTGTGCTGGGGTGTGCTGTGCTGATAAACATCAGGGCTTTCACATGCCTGCAGACACACAGGCCCTGCGTGTTTGCCATAACTGATTGGTGTCACCCAGAGCTGAAGACAAAAGGGAGGGAGGTGTTATTGATCCAGCCTGGTGCCTTTGGGTGGTGATGAGCCCGAGGCTGGGCTGCTCACCCCGAGGAGGAAGGTGTTATTGATCCAGCCTGGTGCCTTTGGGTGGTGATGAGCCCGAGGCTGGGCTGCTCACCCCGAGGAGGAAGGTGTTATTGATCCAGCCTGGTGCCTTTGGGTGGTGATGAGCCCGAGGCTGGGCTGCTCACCCCGAGGAGGAAGGTGTTATTGATCCAGCCTGGTGCCTTTGGGTGGTGATGAACCTGAGGCTGGGCTGCTCACCCCGAGGAGGAAGGTGTTATTGATCCAGCCTGGTGCCTTTGGGTGGTGATGAGCCCTAGGATGGACTGCTCACACTGGGAGGAAGGTGTTATTGATCCAGCCTTGTGCCTTTGGGTGGTGATGAGCCCCAGGATGGGCTGCTCACACTGGGAAGAAGGTGTTATTGATCCTTGTGCCTTTGGGTGGTGATGAGCCCTAGGCTGGGCTGCTCACACTGGGAGGAAGGTGTTATTGATCCAGCCTTGTGTGATGATGAGCCCGAGGCTGGGCTGCTCACACTGGGAGGAAGGTGTTATTGATCCAGCCTTGGGTGATGATGAGCCCGAGGCTGGGCTGCTCATAGTGAGAGGAAGGTGTTCATGACCAGGTGGATGCAGAAGGTGCCTGTAGCCACAAACCACTCTTGTATCAGCCATGACAAGAAGAATCAAGTAGAGGAATCGATGATGCCCAGTGGCCACGCTGCCCCCGGGAAGCACACAAAGGTTCACGTGTCCCCGTTTCGTTGCAGGGCTGCAAGCTCAGACTGTCTTGGTCAATGACACCGTCTCGGGGTTCATCGGCACGGACGTGGTGCTGCACTGCAGCTTCACCAACCCGCTGCCCAACGTGAAGATCACGCAGGTGACGTGGCAGAAGGCCACCAACGGCACCAAGCAGAATGTGGCCATCTACAACCCCGCCATGGGCGTGTCCATCCTGTCCCCCTACAAGGAGAGGGTGATTTTCCGGAACCCGTCCTTCAAGGATGGCACCATCCAGCTGTCCCGGCTGGAGCTGGAGGATGAGGGGGTTTACATCTGTGAGTTTGCCACTTTCCCAACCGGCAACCGGGAAGGGCAGCTCAACCTCACCGTGCTGGGTAAGAACCCCTGGGCAGGCTCTGTGGGGTGAACCTCCAGTCCAACAGAGCTGGAGGAACCTGAGATTCACATCCTGGGAGCTCGGGGAGAAGGTGGATTTTGGGTGTAAATTGTACCTGTGATGGATTTTTAAGTTGGCTGGGAAGAGTTGAAGAGCAGGGAACCCAGGGCAGGTGGTTCTGAGAGAGCTGAGCTGTCACACCGCTGCTTCTTCCCAGGTCTCAGTTCCCCTTTTCCCTCCACCCACACTCCTAATGCAGGTGCAGTAACAGTGACCAGGTCCCTGTGGGAGTGGTGGATTTTAACGAGCTGGGGGCTGTCAAGAGGGAAAACACAGCAGAGCTTGTCCCTGGCACTCAGGGTTGTGAGTGAACAGACCCCACCCAAGGTCTACAGGAGTCATTTTCTCTCCAAATTCAGTTCCTTTCTAACATAGGGATGAAAACTTTTGGGGGGAAGAGATTGGCTTCCCATGTATCTGTGCATTTAGGGCACCTCCACCATTGTTTCCCCATAAATGACTCAGGTAGATGGTGCAAGGTGCATAGGCACTGCCATAAAGCAAGTATTACATGGGAATTATTGCTGGCAATTTGCACAGCTCTGGACTCGCCACAAGCTCTGTCACAGCCTCAGTGGTGTTAGAGTGATGCCTTTTCTTGGTCTTAAAATCAAGAGCCAAACACGGTTAGAAAGGAGGNAGAGGGGGTGTATATAAAAAGCAAGAAAAAGCATCATGGCATCAAGAGGGCTCTTGGGATGTAGCAAACAGAGCAGCACTGCTTTTCTAACCATCCCTTTGCACCCTTCTCTCCTCCTCCTCCTCCTCCTTTCCGCACTCCCCCGCAGCCAAGCCCACGAACTGGATGGAGGGCACCAAGAGGCCGCTCGTTGCCAAGTCCGGCAGGACAGAGAAGATCCTGGTAGCCACCTGCACCTCCTCCAACGGGAAACCCCCCAGCACCGTCACCTGGGACACGAAGCTGAAAGGGGAGGCGGAGTTCCAGGAGATCCGCAACAGCAACGGCACCATCACGGTGGTCAGCCGGTACCGGCTGGTGCCGAGCCGCGAGGCGCACCGGCAGCAGCTCATGTGCGTGGTCAACTACCAGCTGGAGAGGTTCACCGACAGCATCACCCTCAACGTGCAGTGTAAGGGGCCAGGGCACGGCTGGGAGGGCTCCCCGCTCGGGGCAGGCCGGGGGATACGCTCTGGGAGAAGAGGGGTTTGTGATGGGAGGTGTTGGGCTGCTGAGGGGCTGCTGCCTTGTGTTTGAGAGCGGAAGCCGAAGGGATCCTTTGGAATAATCGTGGGTTTTCTCTTTTTCTTGCCTTCCTTCTCTGCCTCTGCCATGTGCCTTTTGCTGCCCTTCTCTGTCACTGCCCTCCCTCACATTTCCTTGTCCTGTCATCTTTCCCTCCTTGCAATCGCTTTCTTTTTCTCACCGCTGCCCCCTCATCGCTTCCCATTTCATTTTCTGCCCTTTCCTCTGCCACAACCCTTTCCTCTCCTTTTAATCTCTCTCCTTCTCCCACCCCTGCCCCCTCATCTCTTCCCATTTCATTTTCTCCCCTTTCCTTTCCCACATTCCTTGTCCCGTCATCTTTCCCTCCTTGCAACCTCTCTCCTTCTCCCATCCCTGCCCCCTCATCTCTTCCCATTTCATTTTCTCCCCTTTCCTTTCCCACAACCCTTTCCTCTCCTTTTAATCTCTCTCCTTCTCCCACCCCTGCCCCCTCATCTCTTCCCATTTCATTTTCTCCCCTTTCCTTTCCCACAACCCTTTCCTCTCCTTTTCCCCTCCTGCTCTCCTCCCTTTTCCCCCCACCACTTCACCCCTGCAGATGAGCCAGAAGTCACCATCGAGGGCTTCGATGGCAACTGGTTCCTGAACCGCAAGGATGTGAAGCTGATCTGCAAATCTGATGCCAACCCCCCAGCTCACACCTACGAGTGGAAGCTGTAAGTGTCCCCAGAGCCCCCGCAGCCAGCAGCAAATGTCACCTCCCAGCAGGGACAGGGAGGCTCTGCAGACACCTCGCTCACCCTCTGGTCACTTGGGGCCCAGTCCCATTAGTGTCAGCGGTGTCACCCTAAGGCACAACCTGTGCCTGGGCCGAGGGTGGCTGCCAGCACAGTGCAGCCTCAATATCCAGGGAAAACTTCCCTTTCTCACCTCACTGGGATGGTATTCTGCCCTGGTGACGTGAGGCAGCTGGGATGTGACAAGGTGATTAATGTGCCCAGCACCACCGAGTGCCTCAGGAGCAGAGCTGGAAAGGAACTCGGGATTCCCCTGCTTTGAAGGGGCACAAATAACACGAAATCTGTCTGTGTGTGAACAACCTTTCCCTGGAATCAGCTCCAGCAGCCCCCCACATGACTGACATTAAACAGCACCAGTTCCTTGTCCTCCAGGTTTCCAGCTTTTTGGCTGAACACACTAAAGGGACTTGAAAAGTGAGTGAGGGGTGTCTGGGGAGCCAGGTGGGGAATTGATACAACCTGATGTGGTTCTCTCTGCCGCTCTTTCTTCTCTGTAAGCACTCGTGTAGCTTTAAAAGAGGAAGATCAAATGGATCCTTTCTTCCTTTCAGCTGGCATTTGTCATCAGGAGAGAGGCTCTCAACATGGCTTTGCAAGGAGCACATTCTCTCTCATTCCACTTCCCAGATCAAACTGTTCAAAGTGAAAGTCTGAAGAGGATTGTTTTTCTTGCCTTTTTTTCCCTAGCTCTCCATCCCCAGCTCTCTCCATCTGTTGGTTCTGCCAGTTCTGACTCAAGCTCCGAGGGGCTCTCTGGGCTCCTCACAGCATTTCCAGGAAAGCAAAGATGCGCCCAGTGCAGAAGAGATGCCACTCGAGGCTATTTCTGTACCTCCTCCCCTTTCCTGGGGGCTGCTGATGTTTTGCTCCTGCCTGGAATGGAGCACCCAGCAGTGCTTTTCCTCTCCTCCCGTTTGGGTGGTGATGAGCAGCGCTCAGGGGAGCTGGCAGAGGAGGCAGCAGCCTCCTGGAGCATCCCACTCCACCCTTTTGGGATGTGCCCTCGTCTTTGTAGGTTCAGGGCTCTGTAGGACCAGGTTAAGGTGTTTTTCCATCAGCTCTGGGATCGTTGGCTTGATGCAGCTGGAAAAACTGTGTTTTCTGTACATATGTGTGTGTGTAGACATGCAAAATACGTGCATTTAGGCACTTCTTTACAGTCCTAATTATACCCCCGTTATTCCCTTTTGTTTCTTACAAATTGCTGACAGTATGTGCACATTTGGGTTGGGAGGAGGGGAAGGAATTACTTGAGTAATTTTTAATTGCCTAAGAGAAGCAATTACTTTACTTTGCTTCAGTAATTAAGAATAACCAGGCCATGTGTGTCTTTTCCTAACACACAGGGGCTTTTTTTTTATTATTATTTTTTCATCTGCCTTTGCTCATTTATTTTCTGTATCTCCAGGTTTGGTTTTGCATTATTCCAGTTTCACACTTCCCTGACTGTTCTGACACAGGCAGGGCTCTAAATCAACACTGCTCTCCTCGAGTTCGAGTTGCAATTAACACTGGCTGATCAGGAGAGTTAAATGGGCAGGAAATTGGGGTAAAACAGGGTCAGGTTGTGTCCCTTTCCCGCCTGCATTAACGGGGATTTTCCAGCTTCTGGACTTGCCCATGGGCAAGCACAGACCCAGAACTTTGGTGTCACCTCTGCAGCACTTCTCGACCTCCTGGGTGTCACCCCTGGGGTCAACCATGGTCTTTGTCCTCCCCCCCAGGCCAAACGGGACCCTGCCAGGGAGCGTGGAAATCCAGAACAACACCATCTACTTCAAAGGGCCCGTGTCCTACAGCGTGGCCGGCACCTACGTCTGCGAGGCCACCAACGCCATCGGGACACGCTCGGGCTTGGTGGAAGTCAATGTCACAGGTAGGACAGCCCCTGGGCTGCTCTGGGAAGTGGAGGAGGAGGTGGGGAGGGAGAGGAGGGTGTGAGCAGTTTACAGCTACCGCTCAATTCCGTCTCCTCGGTCACCAGTGCCTCCTTTCAGGGGTGGGAATCTCGTGGTGCAAAGGGGGCGGTGGAGTTCTGGGCTTTGTGCTGGTGTTGCACTGGTTTGCCTTGGGGTGGTTTTTTTTCCTCCTTTCCTCTTGTGGTCTTTTCCTCTCTTACTCCAAATCAATTTGTTCCCCCCTCGTCTTCTGCTTTGGATTCAGAGAGATCCTTGTACGTGTTGGCAGCAAAGACACGGCGGGGAGGCATCAATCAGGGTGAGGGGTGGGATGAGGATGTGGCCTGCCAGGAAGGCAGGAGATGGATGAGTCCCTTGTTCAGGGTGATGTTTGGTGTTTGTGGTGTTGGGCAATTCTCATGATTCTTCATTTGAGCTCCTTCTGGTGCTGGTCTTGCTTCACCTGCCTGCCACGGATTCCTGTGAGCACTTGAGGAGCTTTGTCTGGGCTCCAGGAAGGAATAACATCCCAGGATGCAGGCAGTGGGGAGGGATGCTGTGATGTCAGAAGGAATCTGACAGCCTGCAAAGCAGTGTGGCCACGGGAGGGAAACACGTGTGGGTAAGCTGAGGTAGTGCCAGGGAGGGAAAGTCGTGGCAAGAAATAGCTTAAAGAGAAGAAATAACATATGGCAATAGCCTGATTTCTGAAAGTCAGAGTGACATTGAGAGGCGTCTCCAAGGGGGGAAAGTGGCTGTGGGTGCTTTGAGAGCAGGAAAGGGACATTTATCCCATTCCTTTGGAGTGAAAGGTGCAGTTTGGGTTGTCAGGCAGTGACTTGTGGGTCTCAGGAGGGCTGGAAGTGCCCCTTGGAGCAGCGAGGTGGAGCACAGCCACACTGCAGCCAGCTCTGGGCTGCAAACACCCCGGACAGGATGGGCAGTGAGGTGAATGAGGTGCACTGGGGGGATTCCAAGGCGTGGGGGACACAGGACAGGCTCCCAGGGCTGTTACCTTTTCCTGCTGTCCAGCCCAAGGCAGTCAGAGCCTCTCCTGCCACCCCAGTCCGTGGGGAGCTGCCTGACCCGAGAGTGATGAAGCTCCAGCCCCCTGCACCAGCTTTCCCTGGTGGTAAAGGCTGAGCAAGCACAGAGCCGAGTCTGGGGCAGCTAAAATTAGCAATAACTCTGTGTTTGGCACCCTGAGCACCTCAGCTCCCCTCTCTGTACGGTGGGTAAACCGGGCTAATCTTCCTCTATCCAAGTGCTTGGAGGTCAATGGATGGGTTGTGCTAATTAGATGCTAATTACCCGGTATTTATTTATGATCATTATCACTGTAGCAGGCCTTTAATTCACACCTCCTGTCCTGGATCCCTGCCTGCTGAGTTGTTCCTGGTACAGGCTTTTCTCTGGGGGCCGTTTCTTTTGCCAGCCAAAGGCGCTGGAAGAACAAAGCCCTTTGTGCCCAGCCCTGCCCAACCACCCAAAACCAGGGCAAGGTCATGGCCAAAATCAGCTGCTGGCCGCTCCAGGGGAGTTGTCACCTCAGTGTCCCTGGGGCAGCGCCTGGTACAAACTGAGCTGACTCCCTTGGGCAGTGAAAATCCATCCCACACAGTGCCCAGAACGCTGGGGCACGCTGGAAACGGTGAGCAGAGCTTAAAAACCCCCAAGCTCAGCCCCAGTCACAGAGAAGGAGATGAAATAGGGATTGAAGAAGACTTTGAGAGTAACAGGCTCTCACTTCCCATTCCTGCATAGCCTCTGTGTCCCTTTTCTTGCTGTCATTCTGTCTGCCCGAGCACCCCAAACCATTTGTGGTGTCAGGACACCAGGCACAGCCCTCTCTTCGCGTTTCCTGCCCGTTTTTGATGTGTCTCAGCAGCACAGTGGCACTGCAGGGTGGCTGCACCAGCTCACCTGCACAGGCACAGGCTGCTCTAGGGACGAGGGGCTGTGGGTTCCCCCTGTGGGATTTGGAATTGTCTCTTCTCCCGGTGGTTCTTCAGAGCATCATTCTCACGCTCCATCAGTGCAGGGCTGGCAGAGGAAGTGGGGGCTGGCAGGATTTCTGGGCTGGGGTTGGTGTCTGCCTGCCTGGAATCTCAGCTGATTCCCAAAGGTCCCGGCTGTGGGGTTGAGGTTGAACGAGAGGGAATGAAGGGCACACCCACAGCTGCCCTGCAAGGAGGGATTAACAGCCAACCCCACAGGCCAGGCCTGTGCCACATAAAGAGAAAAAAAAGCCTTTAATAATTCATGGGATCTGAATATGTTTATCCAGCTCTCCCCAAGGAGCGATTAGGCCGGTGCTGGGGAGGGCTCAGCCCTCCTCGCTCAGCTATTACAGGTACATTTGTTTGGGTCTTGCAGGCAATTTAGGGATTGTCAGTGGACCACGAAACCTCTTTCAAGAGCTGCATGCAATAAATGGAGTTCAATCTAGTGAGCAGCCAGCCTTGGGAGGAAAAAAAAAACCAACACGGAAGGCTGATGCAGAGAAAACCCTGCAGCAGCTTTCCCCCCTTCTGTCTCCCTGTTCTCCCCACTTTTGCCACCCAAAATCTTCCCTCCAGGCCCCAGAGGGGAAGAGTGCAGGGCTGGTTCAACCCCCTGATGGGGAGGGCGATTTGTTCAGAGGGAGAAGGCTGAATGCTTCCATGAGAGTTATGGCGCATTAAAGAGATTGATAAGTGGAAATTTAATATTTTATTCCAGCAATCTGTTCCCATAATAGCTTCTCCTGCCTTGCAGGACCTTTGTCAGTCGCAGGCAAGCCATGTAGTGTGACATGTAACTATTTATTACGGTCAGGTGGGTGACAGAATAAAAGGCTGTGGTTATGGGCTGCACATGTGGGGTGGTCCTGCACAGAGAACTGGATATTCATACCTGTGACCCCTTTTGCATCCTGGCCATGGATAGTCACATGTGTGATCCCATTTGTGTCCTGGTCATGGACATTCACATGTGTGATCCCATTTGCATTCTGGGCATGGATATTCATGTGTGATCCCATTTTCATCCTGGCTGTGGATATTCACATGTGTGATCCCATTTGTGTCCTGGCCATGCATATTCACATGTGTGATCCCATTTGTATCCTGGTCATGGACATTCACACCTGTGATCCCATTTGTATCCTGGCCGTGGATATTCTCATGTGTGATCCCATTTGTATCCTGGCTGTGGATATTCTCATGTGTGACCCCATTTGTGTCCTGGTCATGGATATTCTCATGTGTGATCCCGTTTTCATCCTGGTCGTGGACATTCACATATGTGATCCCAATAGATATTCACACCTGTGATCCCATTTTTATCCTGCCCATGGACATTCACATGTGTGTGGTCCCAATGGACATTCACACCTGTGACTCCCAGTTTTCCTCCTGCCCATGGAAATGGTTTTCCCAAAGCTGCACACACAGGGATGCCCCGCTGCACAGCCACGTGTCCCTGCAGGAATAAAGCACGTGGGAATGTGCCTGGATTGAGGAATGTGAGCTTTTCTGGGTGCAGCAGAGCATGGTCGTGCCCTGGCCCTGTGCAGGAGACATTCCCCCACTCGTGCACTGGCTCCAGCCAGAGGAAGCACAAGGAGAAAGGGGAAAAAAATGGAAAATGGACCTTTGAAGGAGACTCGCAGAGCTGGGGGAGCAGGGAGAGCCTGTGCCAGCAGCTCTGCAGCCCTGGCCTTGGATGTGCTACAGGCTGTGGGGGGAGAGGAGAAGCTGGCAGGGGCTGCTGACCCCCCCTGCTCGCTTGGCTTCCAGCAGGGAGTTATTTACACACCAGCAGCGCTCTCGTCCCAGCAAGGTCACTGCAAACAGCCCGTGGGGCTCGCTGGAGCCGCTGCCGCGCAGCACCGGGCTCGGGAAAGCCCTTTCTGGGAAGTCCTAAATCCCAAACCCTGCAGCAGGTGCTCCCAAAGCCGGGCAGATTGAGGTGGGAGGATGTAGGGCCAGGGGGGGCCAACGAGGAGCGAGCCCAGAGGGGGGGTCTGGCTGCTGCTGACCTTCCGGAGTGGCCGTGCCTCCTGTCCGGTGGCATCTGTGCCGCTGGCCCCCGCGGGAGCAGGGCTTGATTGGCAGGGGATAGGTGACCTGGGAGGGAGATTAAAACCTAAGACAAGTCTGGCATCTGGCCTGGAAGCCGTCACACTCTGAAACGCCAGCGGCAGCTGCTGAACCCCTGGATTAGTTGCCAGCGGTTTTTCCACCCCCAGCCGCCCCTGCAGGAACCCCTGGGAGGGAGAGGAAAGCAGGATGCCTTGGAAAGCTGGAGATGGACATGCAGAGGTGCAAGGGGGGAGGGAGAAGGGCAGCAGCGCTCTGGGCTTCTCACATTGCAGCTTGGTGCCGAGGTTTCTCCTTATCTCCTCTCGTGTACACAGCTTAACGCGGGGACAAAGTCCTGGGGCAACTTGGCGTGGGCTGTTCCGGCAGGGAAAGTTTGCCATCGGCAATGTGGCTCCTAAACAAACCCCACAGGGTCATGCTGTGTTTGCTGAGGCCATCTGGGAGCTGGGGAGCCCCATGAATACGTTGGAATTCGGGTTCCTGCTCCTTCCTGGAGCTGCTGTTCCCATTCCAGTGGGTGTTTGGTTTTCCAAGGTAGAAGGAAATCCAGAGCCTTCCTCTGGGAGAGCTTGGGCTGACACATGCCCATCAGGTAATTCCTTATGGAGTTTGACATTTTCCTCAATGCCCGTGGCTATAGGGAGAATTTGGGCTGGTGCTGGGTTTTCCCTCGGTCCTTAGGATTGAAGGGAAAAGGGCCTTAAAGGAAAAACATGTCCACAGGAAGCAGTCTTTTAAAATATCCCAGCAGATGAGCAGAAGGGCTTTTGGAAACTGGTTTCCCATGGATCTGCATATCACAGAAGAATTACTGCGTGTCTAAAAATACTCTTTTTTCTGATCTGGGCCCTTCCTGCCCCTGGGAGCAGCCTCCTGTCCCTCTGGGTTCTCTGATGTCTAATGAGGTTTAGCTCCCACCTCTACCAAGGATCCCACTCCAGCCTTCTCCAGGAGCTTTCTGATGGGGATAATTTCAGCTCGTTCTGTCAGCACTAAAATGGGCCAGCAGGTTCAAACAGCAGCAGAACAAGGATTGATGGACAGCTGGGATGATTTGCATGCCCCTCATTTTTATCGGAAAACAGCCATTAAGAGAAAGTCGGGATTTTTTAAAAACCTTTACTTTTGAAGCCACTGCTGTGACGGGGAAGGTTTGGGGAAGTTTGTTGAGCCCTGGGGTGCTGCAGGGAGAAGGCAGAAGAAGTTTGGGGTGCTGCAGGGAGAAGGCAGGAGATGCCCAGAGCCTTGCAAAGGGATCAGAGAGAACCTGTGGGCTGGGCCAGGTGCCAGGCTGAGCCTGGGGTCACCTCCTGTCCCCCTGCTCTCCCAGCTGCTGTCCCCGAGGTCCGGCTGCTGGCACGGGGACAGGAAGCTGGGCTGAATGCAACAGCTGGCAGAGGCGGGCACGGGCAGATAGTGTTGCTGCTTTAATTCCTATTCATACAGCACTCCCTCTTTTTATAAGGGCTGGGGGGGGTGGCAGGCGGGGGGGAGGCTTTTCATGCTGGCATTAAAGCCTGGCTTGTTCCCCCTCCCTCGGCTCCGCTGTCTCCTGTTTCTCCAGGCCGCTTTTCACAGCGGCTTTAATTCTCTCCAGACTCTTCCTAATGGATTTTTCACGTGGGGCCCCCCGAGCACGCTCAGGCATCGCACCGGTTCCCAGANAACCCGCTCAAGCCTCCCACCAGTTCCCAGAAAGTTCCCCCCCCCCCCCCCCGGACACAAAAAAAGGGGCTCCTTTTCCCACACTTCCCCCTCTCTCCCTGGGGCTGCTCTGTTCGCACCCCGGACACGAAACGGGGTGGGATCCCAATTTGTGGGGCTGGCAGACGTCCTGCTGGTTAATGGGCCTGGATGCTGGGTGTGGGGACAGGTGACACGCTGGTCCCCGCTCACCACCTGCCAGCGCTCCTCGTCACAGGGCACAGCCCTTCCCGGGAACACCGCTCACATCCCGGAGCATCCCAGCGAGGGTCGGCCGTGCCCACCCTGCTCCGCAGCCAGCGCCGGTCTGTGCCGCCATCCAGTGGCAGTGCCGGGCTCTGGAGTGGCCGGACCCCCTTCTCCCCGGACACTGACCCCACCCTGGGGTCACCCACCGCACCCCCAGAGCCCCGCTGTCCCGGCTCCGGAGGGAGGATGAGGAGGGAGGAAGCTCCGTGGGTGATTTGGGAGCTGCTGGCGGGCGCTCTTCCCCCTGCCTTTCTTCTGCCTCCCTTCCCAGAGTCTGGGTTTGTTTTCTCTGGCATGGGAACGGGGCCACGGCGAGGAGGATGGGGATGGGATGCGGGGAGAAAAATAGTTCCTTGCCTGAGCGATGCGTGAAATCCAGCAGGGATGGGTGGAGGGATGGAGGGATGGATGGATGGATGGGTGGATGGATGGATGGATGGATGGATGGATGGATGGATGGATGGATGGATGTGTTCCCGCTCGTGTCCGCAGCGTTGGCAGTGCCAGGGGTGGCATGGGGGTGGCGGGTGCTGCAGCAGGGGTGGGCAGCACAAAGGGCAGGGGAAAAAATAAATATCTCCTGAGAAAGGTAGGAAAACATCCCCCCTTTGGCTTCACGCGTCCAACCTGGACTGCTAATGAGGCTTTCAGCAGGAAAGTGGGCCAAGCTCCTTTAGAAATGAGGCACAGCCTTCCCCTCTCAGATCTGCTCTCCAGAGCTGGGAGGCAGAGGGATCAGTGTGCTTTGAGGGATCTGCACACCCCATCTGGCTCTTTTCAGGGTGGCTTTGGGGACCTGTGGGGCCATGCATGGAGTCAGCCCTGCTGTAGGGAACAGCGGGGTGTGAGGAGGCTTCAGAGCTGTGGGGGAGTGAAAGATGGAGCCCCTGGGGCCTGAGCCAGATTGCTGGGCTTCCCCTGCTCCCCCTCAGCCTCCGAGTGCTCCCCTGCCTTGGGAATCAGGCACCACAGAGGCTGGGACAGCGAGGAGCACCCCTGGGGAGGTGCCTTGGGCAGGGGCAGAGGGCACAGCGTGGGTGTTGTGTGGTTGTAGCCGAGCCCTCGGCAGGCAGGACAGCGAGGGGATGGACGTGACTGTCCCTGGTGTCCCTGCAGAGAGGTTCTGCACGAAGCAGCTGGCTGGGACAGCCTTCTGTTGATGCAACACGTGGCTTTGGCTTTGCACAGCCCAGCCCCAGCTCCCCGTGCCGCAAGACGTGCCCTTGCTGCTTCTCTAAGGCTGGCTTTGGGAATGAACCGCTGGCTCCTGCCTGCACAGCATCTTGCTCCTCGTTCTGGCTGCAGCAGGGCCCCTCCATCTGTCCCCCAGCCCACTCTGCCCAGTGGGCTGCTCTCTGTGTGGGTTCAGCCTCGGGAGGCTTCGCTCCAGGCGAGTCAGCACTGCAGAAAGCAAGGCGCTGTTGTTGGGTTGGTGTCTAAGGAAAGGCAGGAATTAATCATCTCTCAGGCACAAAAAAACTCCAAGACATTTACGGCTCGGGCCAGCAATTGCTCGAATTCAGTGCCTTTGTCCAAAACCTGCAGCTGTTTCAGTGCCTTCACTTGGGGGAAGCTCTTTCCTCCCCTCTCCCTCAGTGTCTGGGCTAAGCTGTGCTGCAGGAACCCCACTCCTGCCAGCAAGGACCTGAAAGTGGGTGGGCAGCAGCCACTGCCTCTCATCCCTTTGGCATCTGCTGCCCTTGAGCCCCTCTTTCCCCACCACCCCAGCCTGGCTGTGCTTTGGGATGCTGAGCTTGCTGCAGGGTCTGCACCTCTCCTTGGCTGCTGGGGGGAAAAGAGGAGGCCAGGAGGCTCCAGGGCTGGCAGCCAGGCCTTGAGGGTGGGAAAAGCACCAGGAGATGTCTCATGTGCAAGGACAAGGCTGCCACAGGGCATTAGGCAGGCGCCTGCTGCCTAAACTGGGAGGCAGGTGAAGGGCTGAGAGAAGCCTGTGGTGTTAATGCCTGCTGGACACGGGTGTTCAACAGGCTCTGAGCTTGGCCAGGGGCTGTAGCTGTGCCCAGGAAGGCTGATTGAAGTCCTGCCTCAAACTTTATCTGTGCCAAGTGTAGGTGTTGAACTGCATGAAAGAGGAGAGAGCTGCTTTCTCATCTCTTTTCTCTGCCTCTTTTTGAGGTTTTTTTGGTGTTTTTTTTTTTTTTTAAATAGGTCAGGGTAACTGTAGGAGCAAGATTAGCAGGAGGAGTGGCACTGTGCTGGCCAGGGAAGGGAAAGGAGCAGTGGGAGGGCTGTGTCCTTGTGCTGCAGGGTCAGCACACGGGGTCAGGAGCCAGCAGGGCTCTGAGCAGCCACAGGGCACCTGTGGGTGGGGGATCACGAGGTGCTGCTGCCTTCTGGCCCCAACTAAACCGGTTGTGATCCGGGCTGGGATGTGAGGAGAGGGATGCAGAGCTGGTGGGTCCAGCGTGGCACCTCTGTGAGCAGCTCGGTGCCCACCCTCGGACGGGGTTTGGGGTCTTGCCCCCCGTCGGGAGCACTCTCTGGGAAACTGGAACCGGAATTGTGTCACCCGGTAACACGGAGCGCGTCCGGACTCGAGACACGGGGCTGGTGGGATCTGAGCGCGCCTGGAGACGCCAGGAGGGCTGGGGAGGGGGAATCACTGCTTCCAGCCTGCTGGGCTCCTGCATGAGGCTTGGCCAGCTTGGCACGGCACCTTCCCCTTGCTGAGGCAGAGCTGACCCCTGTGAGGACGCCCCTCTTCCCCTTTCCCCAGTTTTTCCCTTCCCTGTTCCTTACCCTCATCTTCCCACCCCCTCACTCCCCCCAAACTGGCAATGAAAGCACGGAGGGGAGGGCGCGTTTCCGCATGGTTTGACACTGTTCCCCCTTCCATCTGTCTTTTCCTACCCAGAATTTCCCTACACCCCGTCTCCAATCGATGATCACAAATCCATGGTGCAGCCGAACATCCCCACACCGGTGATTGGGGGCATAGTGGGAGGCGTCTCGCTGGTCCTGGTGGTGGCCGTGGTGCTCTTTGTGGTACTCCGGCGCCGGCGTCACACCTTCAAGGGTGACTACAGCACAAAGAAGCACGTGTACGGCAACGGCTACAGCAAGGCCGGCATCCCGCAGCACCACCCCCCCATGGCCCAGAACCTCCAGTACCCCGATGACTCGGACGACGAGAAGAAGCCGGGCCCCTTGGGCGGCAGCACCTACGAGGACGAGGACGAGGACGCGGGAGGCGAGCGCAAGCTGGGCGTCCCCAAAGCCTACGAGGAGGACGCCAAGAGGCCTTACTTCACCGTCGACGAGGGCGAGGCCCACCCCGAACCTTACGACGAGAGGACGCTCGGCTTCCAGTACGACCCCGAGCAGCTCGACCTGGCCGACAACATGGTGTCGCAGAACGACGGGTCTTTTATTTCCAAAAAGGAGTGGTACGTGTAGCTCCACGCCCCGCTGCGCTACACTCACGCTCACGCTCACACTCACACTCACACCCGCGCTCACGAACGCGCTGGCGAGCGGTGCCCTCCCTCCCCTGCGTCCCCCCCAGCACGCCCACGGCGCCCCGGCCGGCCCCGCGCAGACTTTTCGGATGCTCCCCAGCAGGATCGGGCTGGGCCGGGGCTCCAGCGGGGAGGGAAGGGCGGCTTTGCTTACGGATCGTTTTTTTGGGGAGGGCGGGGGGAGGGCGGGAGGTCGGGTAATTATTTTCTCTCGGTTTTGGTTTGGCTTTTTTAATTTCTCTCTCTCTCTCTCTCCGACGACTTTTCGTCCCCTTCTGTGGTGTTTGTATTGGTCGGTGGCTTAGGTGTTACTCTTTGCTTTAACGACTGTTGCCCAGCCTGTATATTACACTCTGTTTGTGTCTTCATGTCTCAGAGTGCCCTTCCCTCCCCCGAGGCTCCCTCCTCCCACTCCCACCCCCCTGAAACACTGGAAATTTGTTTGTGTGTTGTCTTCTCTGTTTGTTTTTTAACCTTGGGAGGGGGGCTGTCCGTAGGACAGAGGCCAGGAGAGTTTATGGCAATGGAAACATAGGTGCCATTATCAGGTGAATGAATTTTGGGGTTTTTTTTCCCCCTAATCACTTTTTTGTTTTCCCCAGTGGGGTCTGGGTGACATTCCCGTTGCCTGCTGCACACCTGGAGAGATCCACACCCAGTTTTTAATGACTCAATGAAAGGAAAATGAGGAGAAAGGGGGTAAAAAAAAGCCCTAGACCAAACCCCAGGTGCAGGGGCTGATAGCAGAGCAGGGAAACAAAACTGCCATTTTCCTCCCACAATTTATTATCGCCTGGCTTTTCATTTTTCTGTCTTTGTTTGAGTGTTCTTTTAAATGAAAGAAAAGGAGTATTTATTGCTGACATTTTTCCCCCTGTGATGGCTCAGAGAAAGGCTGGCTCTTTTTGTTCTTGTTGCTGTTGTTGTCGCCGGTACCAGCCACGGAGCAGTTCACTGGGGCACATCCACTGGGGAAGGGACCAACTGAGGACACTTTGCTTCCACTCATTCACTGCCTTCAGCTCTGCCCTGCACACCCTGCCAGGGCAGGACCAGCCCCTGAGGTTTATTTTATTATACCACTAAGACTTAATTGTCATGTGTTTACACTTTGTTTTTTATTCTGGTCAGAGCACGGGGGTGCTTCTCTCTCCCTCCCTCTCTCTCTCTCTCCTAGCAACAACCCCAGCCCGTGGCTGCACCACGTAGCTGGCATTGATTGCCACTTTTCCGATATCACATCCCTCTCCTGAGCACGGGCTTGGCAGGCAGGGTAGGAGGGATTGAGCCTGGGGTATTGATCTCGCCCTCCTTGCCTTGAGCCACGGCGTTGTGCTGGGGAGGTTTGCATTGCTGCTATCTCTGCTCTGTGGATAAATGGGATTCCAGACTTCAGGGCCCTCTGTCTCACACCGACCATCTCCAGATTAGATTCACTGGGTTGGGGCTTATTTTTCTTCTTTGTGGGTTATATTTTTTTTCTCTCCTCTTTTTTTT
>VZTH01017398.1:0-10974 GCA_013397815.1 Aleadryas rufinucha | reverse complement strand
GCCCCCCCCCCCGCCAACAGCAGCACGCCCCAGAGCAGACCTCGCTGCCGCCGGTCCCAGCGCCTCCCCGCCGCGCACATCTCCGCCGCGGCACCGCCGGCACCGCAACACTGCAGACAGCTTCCGATCTACCTCCCGCTCCGGCTCCGACTTGCTGCTCCTCGCGGCTGCCTGCGGCAGTCCTTCCGCCTCGCTGCAGCACGGATCCGCACCGCTGGAACGATCGGAAACAGACCGTTTGCCGAGCCAGGAACCCGGCGATCTAGTGAGCGAGCCGGGCCGCAGCGGGCGGGGCTGCAGCGCTCCGATCTTCCTCTTGGTCAACAGCGGCGCCCGCAGCCTCCTGCCGGCACTGCAGGCACCGAGCGCTGCCGAGCGCAGCCAGCCCTGCCTTGCATACGGGCAGCTCTTCTCGTTACACTCTCCTCAGAGACCTGAGATCCCATCCAGTGGGGACCTCCTTCGTCAACTTTTCTCCGGCAGATCTCTTCTTTGATCTTCCAGGTGATTGCCACCAGGCAGAAATAGCAAGCCCCTTGGGGTTATGTTATTTCTACAGCACAGCAAAATATGGATATAAATGTCTCTTACCATGACATGCAATGTATTACGAATCTTATTCCACGGCAGGAAAACACAATGTCTACCCCGCACACGTTTTTGTATCAGGTTTTGAATGAGTTTTTTCGCACTGGGTGTCATATTTGACTGCCTACAGACACAGTAGATTCCTGCACCTGCACCTGCACATTGCAGCAATGAAAATCCCTCCTCAAAAGGACTGTCCTTCCTTCCTTCTCTGCTTTGTTACTTTTCACCTGAACATCCGAGGCCGGTCTGAATCAGCCTGCAGTGTTCCTCTTCTTCAACCACTATTTTCTAATTTTTCATTGCGGTCTTAACACATTTCTAGAATCACACGTAATTCTAGATCACAGCCTTAGTGACAAACCCTATCAACCAAGGAAAGTATAAATTTCACGTGAAAAAAAGGCGAGGAACACACGTTAAGAAAAAACCAAACGAACTAACCAAACTCCCAAGCCAACAAACAAAAGAAAAATCAGGCACATTTCTTTCCTAGATCTCAATCCACCTCTCTGTTGAAAAGCCGGTTGAAAACACTAAACAAGAATGGAACATCAAATTATAAAAAGCGAAGTAAGAGAACAAAAATAAAGCTCTGATAAAATAAGCTGGTCTCAGTATCGGTTGTCATTTCTGCAACCCCCTAAAAACCAAAGATGTGAGGACACAGGAGGGAGGAGTGACACATTCGTTAGGGAAGAAGAATCTGTAAACTCCCCTTTCAGCTAGACGTAGCGAAATAAAAAGAAAAAAAAACTTTCTCAGCTGGCACCCAGGACTCAGTGCATCGAGGTGGTTAACAAAGATCAAGAAGGAAAAATCTTATTATCCAGTGTCAACCACATATTCACAACTCCAACAGGAGAATCAGGGAATCTCATTATAAAAGTAAGGATCTGCCTTCACCTTTATTAAAACATAATATTTCAGACAACACAGGCTTCGTAAACAACGAAGCCAACGTTTGTAAAAGCCAACGCATGACGAAGGAAAGAGTAACGTTGAACGCTGCCTGCTCTGAGAGGAAAATGTATAAAGCCCAAAACGTAAACCAGATCTTTCCCGCTGTTTTACTATTTTCTGCAGCAGAAGTTAAATGGCAAGCGCCTCCCTACTGAATCTACACTTATCATTTTTGGTTTATGAAGCGGGAGGCGCTGGATGACAGGGCCAGCTGCCAAAACAGACGCGACACTGCATTATCAAACTCACTGATAGAAATGCTCATCGTTCCTTGCCATCCCAGCAGAGAAAACAAATCCAAGAGCCCGCTGACGTCACCATGACATTAGAAAAGGGTTAGAGAAAGAACATGGGCGGTTTACACACCTGCGGTACGTCAGATTCGGTGGGCTGCTCTCCCGCGACGAGGTTGCTGCACGGGCTCGGCTTCTCGCAGGAATCACCGCCCAGAAGCTCCTCCGCAGACACGATGGGCACCGGCGGCGGCGGCCAAGCGGCATCGCCCACGGCGCGCGCCGGCGCCGCCACGCACAGGTTGTAGGAGTAGGGCAAGGTGCCCTCGCAGAAGTCGGCCGGGAAGGCGGCGCCGGCCAGCGAGAAGCGCTGCGCGCCCAGGCAGCGCAGCACGCCGGGCGGCCCGGCCCGCCGCACCCGCGCCAGCACCAACAGCGCCACGCTCAGCACCAACAGCGCCGACAGCAGCGCCAGCGCCAGCACCAGGTAGAACTGCAGCTCGGCCGCCGGCGCCTCGCCGCCCAAAGGCCGCTCGCTCAGCTCCGGCAGCGCCTCCTGCAAGCTCTCGGCCAGCACCACGTGCAGCGTGGCCGTGGCCGACAGCGCCGGCTGACCGTGGTCCTTCACCACGGCCACCACGCGCTGCTTCGCCGCGTCCCTCTCCGACACGCCGCGCGACGTGCGCACCTCGCCGCTGTGCAGCCCCACGCGGAACAGCGCCGGCTCCGACGCCTGCACCAGCTCGTACGACAGCCACGCGTTGCGCCCCGCGTCCGCGTCCACCGCCACCACCTTCGCCACCAGGTACCCGGCCTCGGCAGAACGCGGAACCACCTCGAAGGGCGCCGGAGCCGCCCCAGGGGCCTCTCCCGGTGCCGCCGCCGGCCACAGCACCCTGGGCGCGTTGTCGTTGCGGTCCAGCACGAAGACGCGCACCGTGGCCGTGGAGCTGCGCGCCGGCGAGCCGCCGTCCTGCGCCCGCACTTCCACCGTGAACTCGCGGCACTGCTCGTAGTCGAACGAGCGCTGCGCGTACAGCGCGCCGCTCCGCGCCTCCACCGACACCAGCGCCGCCGCGCCCGCCGCGCCCGCGCTGCCGCCCGCCAGCCAGTAGCTCACGCGCCCGTTCGCGCCCGCGTCCGCGTCCCGCGCCTGCACGCGCACCACCAGCGCGCCCGCCGCGTTGTTCTCCCACACGTACGCGCTGTACGCCGCCTCCGAGAACACCGGCGCGTTGTCGTTCACGTCCGACACCTCCAGCACCAGCTCCGTGCTGCTCCACAGCGACGGACTGCCACGGTCCCGGGCCACCACCGTCACGCGATGCTCGGATGCCTGCTCGCGGTCCAGCGCGCTCGCCGTCACCACCTTGTACGAGCCGCCCGACGACGCCGCGATCGACAGAGGCGACTCGCCCGACAGCTCGCACGACACCTGACCGTTCTCGCCGGAGTCTCTATCTCGCACTTTCAGCAGGGCCACTACAGTGCCGATCGGCGCGTCCTCGGGCACGGGGCTTGAGAGGGACAGAATGGTGATCTCGGGCGCGTTGTCGTTCTCATCGGTGATATCTATTTGAACCTTGCAGTGAGTCGTGAACCCGCCCCCGTCCTTCGCCTCCAGGCCGAAGACATATTTATTCTTCTCCTCGAAATCGAGAGGACCCACTGTCCTGATCTCGCCACTGTCGCTGTCGACAATGAACAAAGCTTGGACGTCGTCCGGAACATTGCCGATGGAGTAGGAGACCCGCCCGTTGGTGCCCGAGTCCGCATCCGTCGCCTGCACCCGCAGCACCAGCGAATCCGCCGGCAGATTCTCTGCCACTCGAGCCTCGTAGACGTTTTTGTTGAACACGGGCGCGTTGTCATTTAAATCCGTCACATTGATGCGAACCTGGACAGTTCCGGACCTCGCAGGGTCCCCGCCATCCACCGCTGTCAGCACCAGCTCAAAGGAACTCTGCTTCTCTCGGTCCAACGCTTTCTCCAGAACTAATTCCGGCTGCTTGCTTCCGTCGGGGCTCTCCTTTAAGGCCAGAGAGAAGGACGGGCTGCCGGTGAGCTGGTAAGTCAGCAGGGAGTTGCTGCCCACGTCCGCGTCTCGGGCCATCTCCAGGGGAAAACGAGTCCCGGGAGTGACCCATTCACCGATCTCGAGGTCCAGAGAAGCCTTCCTGAAGGCCGGGGAGTTATCATTCACGTCCTCTACAGCCACCTCGATGTGGTAAATGTTCAGTNCGCCACGCCACTGCAGCCGCCGGATGGCCGCGCTCGAGGGGGCCCGCCTTTGGCCGGGGCTCTGCGGCTGCACCGCCTCTGGGGTCTCTCTTATACTGAAATCATCAAACAAAGAAGCTCTTGCTTGTTGTTACTCTAAAGTGAGATGCGCTTAGGTCATCTCGTTGAGTCGCAGTGACTACTCATAAGCAAATACTCATATCAGTGTTAAGGACATGAAACCAGCTTCTCTTAAAAGAAATCACAAGTATATGTGGATGAAATTATAATAAACCTGTGGAATGATTGACTTGCTTTTTAGCACTTGTCCAGTATTTTTAATTCTTCTTTCCTACCTGGGTCAAATTAACCAGAGAAATATATCAGCCCAAACCAAATTTTATAGCTTCATGCTACAAATAACGTTTACTGCCTTCTTCCTGATTCACAAAAGTACCTTCTTTTTCATCTCCACACTTGACTGGCTGACACTGAGAAGGTGCAAACACACTTGCAAAGAAAGGGAAGATTCACGTGTCTTTCATTGAACTACATAGTGGTTTGGGTTGGCAAAGACACTTAAAGGTAATTGAATTCACCCCTCTGCCATTGACAGGGACATCGTACAGAAGACTGAGTCACTCCAAGGCACATCCAACCTGCCCACCTACCCTTCCAATGGTGGCACAGCCGTAATGTCTCTGGACAATCTGTTCCAGTGTCTCACTACCCTCATTATAAACCACTTCCTCTAATCAAAACCTACCCTCTGTCAGTTTAAATCCATTGTCCCTGGTGTTATCACTGCAGACTCCGCAAAAATGTTTCTAAATCTTTCTAATAAACTCTTTATGGATTGAGGAATTGAAACACCTTCTCTTCAAAACCCAGTTTTCCCAGGTTGCAGGACCTGAAATTTGTCAGACCTTCTTCATGGCAGAGATCATCCAGACCTTTGACAATTTTGCGGTCAAAGAAGCGTAGGGGAGGAGAACAATTCGCTTCATCCTGCTGGCCACACTACTTGTTTTGGAGCCAAGCAGACTCACTTTCTGGGCAGCAAGTGCACATTGCCAGCTCATGTCCCATTTGTCATTCACCAGTACCCCCAAGTCCTTCACGGTGAGGTTCTCCCCAATCCTTCACTCTCTGTTTAAACTGGGATTTACCCTGACTCAGGTGCAGGACCTTGCACTTGGCCTTCATGATGTTTGTACGGGCTGACTTCTCCAGCCTATCAAGTTCCCTCTAGTCGCCCTCCCTATCAACTCAGCCCTGGCTCATCTGCAAACTTGCCAAGGGTGGGCTAAATCCCATTGTTTATGAAGATACCTAAATACTATTGGTCCCAATACAGACCCTTGAAGGACTGGTTTCCACTTGGGCATTGAACCATTGACTCTAACACTTTGGATGCAGCCATCCAGCCAGTTCCTCATCCATTTAACAGCCTGCAGCAATTGGCCAGCATGTTCTGGGGCACACTCTGCACACATTCTTCCACTGGTCTCTGTTCTGTTCATGGAAACCGTGCCAGGCTTGGGTGGCCACTGTGCACTTTGAGGGCTGCAGCAGAGAGGATTTTGCATTATTATGCCCCAGACAACTGTGCCTGGGTGAGCACACGTGCTTATGAAACCCTTCCCCTTTACAGCTGTAAACATAATAGAAACTGCACCCACACACAGAGAACTGGAATAGATGTGACCTTCCACCTAAGATCAGAGACCCCGAGGTTGATCTCATGACAACAAGTAATGCAAGAGTTAGACACATCTAGAAGTGAACAGATGAAGTGCAATAATATTTTGTAGATCTCACTCTATAGAAGCAACTCAAATTGCATGGTATTCCACCAGGCACAAGCTTGTGTTATCTCTGACATGGCAAGCAAGGAAATAACCAAGTTCTTCTAGAACCTCAAACACAGAGCTCCTGTCTTCTCTGCAACACTATGCAACTGGCAGGTTTGCTTGTGATCATTTCATCATTAGTAAAATTTATCATGAGATTATAATGCACTACAGTCACACCAGAAGGGAGGTACATATGTCTGCTCACCACCATTTTGAGAAGGAACTGAAGGATTCTAAAGCACATGAATGATAAGCAACCAAACTAAAAGATTAGCAGTCATCCAACGGATAACAGCTCATCAAACTAAAGGTTTGGTGAAACGTCCCCTCTTTTACCATAAGCACTGTTCCACAGAGATGTGACTTCTACTAAGGTCATATTTACATCTATTTCTCCCAACAAGAACAGAACACAAAGTCACTCGCACATCTCCTGCCTTTCACTCCCGCTGAAGCAATAGCCACTAACATACGATACATTTCTAAAGGAGGCTGTGCTGATAACCCACATATACAGAAAAGCAAGGAAAACAACCCCAACAACACATAAATCAAACTAGCAAGGTGAGGAAGCATTAGAAGACACAGGCTGTAGGAGATGTTCACCAGGAAGTCTTCTAGGTCTCTACCACAGCACTGAAATTCTTTCCTGAGAGCGCTTTGAAGTCCTTGAGGTCTCAAGCTGCAAGTGTGGCCCTAAAGACTTACTCTGGATTACATAACAGGGGGGTTCATTAAGAATTAGTCATCATATCTCAGCCAGTTTTTTCTACTGTGTCCTGCTCACTTTGCACAATTATGAAACCATCATTTTAAAAAGCTTCTCATGTGTCTACTTCTCAAGCTCAATCTTCTGAGAAACTACACCAGATTCTCTTTTTGCTTTTCCTTAATTTTCGTCACATACAAAGTTCTGTCCTAGGTGGCTGAAGTAAAGATTTGGTGAAAAACAGCACTCATGGGGTAAAATTCAAAAGTACTGACCAGAATTGCTAAAATTAGCCACGACCTTCCAGTAAACCAAGACCTCAAAGAAAGCGAACTTACAACTCTCAAGAAACCTTCAATATATGCCAAATTTTTGGCTGTGTGTTGGCCACAGGGAAAAGTTTTCCATCTTAGGGAAACACATTTATCATACTTTCAAGGTATACATGAAAACTGTTCTAACTGCTGGATAATTATAAGATATTTTGAGATGTTAAGGATTGCCAGGCACAACGAGGAACAGCTTTACTCCCCGACAAAATAAAAACAGTAAACCGAAATCGAGACCAAAACACAAACAAAAAAAAGCAACCATCTGAACAAGACAAGAATGGGAAACCACTAGAAGTGTGTAAATCATAGTTTCATCTTTCAGATTGTGTTATTGTAGTAGGAAATGAAGGAAACAGATTTGTAACAAGAACACAGGAGGCTCACACCATAAACCCCAATCATAGAAAATTCATTGGGTGACAAAAAAAGGGAAAAAGTTTGAAACTGCAGCTGTTGTCCTGTAAAGACTCAGACAAACTGAACTTCTCCACTTTCCCTTTAGACCTTTCAAACTGTACCACAGTGACCTCTTCCACTGGCCCTGTCTCTGGACAGATGGAGCTCTTCTCCCTGTCCAAAATTACACCTCAGGAAAGTTAAATCCGCAGGCAGACACCATTAAAAGAAACCTTGCATACATATCGTCTCAGACCCCAAGAACCACAACCAGGATTATGTTGCTCATCCCAATAATTTGACAAATGTAAAATGTTACAAAGGAAAACCAGCAGTTCAATTAAAGAACCAATCATCCAAGCATCATCTCAAAAGCAGCTTTTTCAGCACACGGGCTAGTTGGAAAGTGTGTGACTCTCTCTAATACTAATGCAAAGGAATGCTGAACCCACAACTTGGCCATTTGAGTCAGAACAAAGCAGTATCAAAAAAAGAGAAAACTTTGGACTTGTTTTCAGAAATTTGAACTGCAAACTTGAAAGGCACACACGGAACAGTGAGGCAAGTGTAATAGATCTGATTGGCCACACCCCATCAGAGATAAAGGCTCATCTTCAGATCATCAAAAGAGCAAGACAAGAAATAAACAGCTGCAGAAAGGAAGAGACCACAACACACTTTCCTAGATCACGCTCTTCCCACAGGTCCCATATGAGCTTTTTCATGTATTTATAATTAAGCTCTTAAGGTACACAATTACGATGACATGCAATCCCATTGGAAGAGCCTCCACGACCTTTCCATACAGCTGGAATACATGTCTTCTGGTTAAACAATTTGGGAGGAAAAACCTCACACTGCATGATACTAGAGATGGATACTGAAAAGCGAAGGAAGAAAGCATTCCCTCACGTATATCAACAGACCCTCGAGCTCCCAGGACTAAAATCTCCAATCCTTCACAATATCCAGGGTGCTCTATGACTCATCCAATTTACAAACACATGACATGTAATGCCCAGTTTCCAAGACCACATCACCAGCTTCACACAAATACCTTCACATCTCTGTATAAAAGAAGGTGCATTTGTCTACTCGCTGCTCTTCTATGAAGAAACCTCAAACTTCTAAAAGGAAAAGAAAAGCAGAGCTCTGGGAAAGACAGGGTCAGTGAATGCCTGGATAGGAGAAATCGCCCTCTCCTTGTGTCTCCCTCTGCACCTTGAATCCCTCCCGTCCCACCCACGCCAAGGCTCTTGCCAAGACACATATTTTACAGCCAAGGCACATCCAGCTCCATTTGACAAGCTCAACTTTAAAAGACGGGATATCAAAAAACCACCTCTGCCATTTCTTCCTGTATCTCCTCCTCCACACGCAGCCACACACAGACTTTTCGAACAGTCACAACTTTCAAGAGGATCCTTCAGCTTCTTAGCTGTCAGACAGACACAATCAAGGGACCAGTTGTTGCCCAGCCCATTCCCTTGCAGGGTTAGATGAACGCAAAGACATCTCCTACTGACATCCATTTAAACATAAAGGCTGAAAAAATACACATGATGAGCAGAAAAGTTAGACTTGGAGCTCTCGAGATCACAATATAGAGAACTGCACCCGAATCAAAGAAATGTGAAGTCGAGAAGTCACCAGAACCAGGAAAGAAAAGCAATTTGCTAAAAATCCAATAGATCTGTTCAGAAGAGCTAATAATGAAAGGAACGTGGGTATTACACCTGTCAGGGCACAGAAACTACTTGGTGCCTGATGAAACCGCAAAGCCTCACTCTAACTTCCAGCCACCATCAACCTCAATACACTTACCTCTCCAAACACCTAGAAAGGAGAGCAGGGACCCTTCCTCTACCTCCCGAGAGCAAGAATGACCAGACTTCAAGACGTCATAGAAAAAAGCTCTGTTATCCTTGTCAGGAAACTTCCCTACACAGTCCACACAACACGGCGGAGAAAGGACAGGGGAGGAAAAGAGGGAAGTTTCACGGAGGCAATCCGGACCGAGGAACTTACCGGGAGAGCAGAAGGATCCGCGGGGCGGGAGCCGGCAGGGTCCTCCTCCCCGAGCAGCGGTGCGGGTTCGTCGGGCAGCGGCCGGGCCGGCAGGGTGTCACAGCAGCTGCCGCCCGACAAGCGCAGCTGGCTCTTGCGCGAGTCGGCCGTGAGCGACACCTCGTGCGAGTAGGACTGCAGGAAGGCGCGCACGCCGTCGATGCCCACGAAGTGCGACACCGGCACGCCGCGCACGGCACCGCTCTCGGCCGCCAGCAGCTGCTCGCGCCGCCAGCGCCGCAGCCGCAGCGCCAGCAGCAGCAGCAGGAAAGCCACCAACAGGCACGACACGGCGCCCACGGCCAGCACGAGCCAGCGCGTCAGGCTGCCGCCCGCCTTGCCCGCCGCCGCCGCCTCGCCCNGCGCCGGCGCGCCGCCGTCCTCCGCACGCACGCACAGCTCCAGCTCGCGCACCTCCTCGTAGTCGAACGAGCGCAGCGCGTACAGCGCGCCCGTCTCCGCCTGCACCGACACGTACGACGACAGCGCCGCGCCCCGCACCCGCCCCTCCCCCAGCCGGTACCGCACGCGCGCGTTCTGCCCCCAGTCCGCGTCCGTCGCGCGCACCCTCAGCACCAGCGCGCCCGCCGCGTTGTTCTCCGCCAGCCGCGCGCTGTACCGCTCCTCCGAGAACACCGGCGCGTTGTCGTTCACGTCCAGCACTCGCAGCGCCAACACCGCGCTGCTCTGCAGAGCCGGCGACCCTCCGTCGGCCGCCCGCACCGTCACGTTGTACTCCGACACCTGCTCTCGGTCCAGTTCTCTCGCTGTCACTACGCTGTAGTAGCTCCCCTGCGAGCTCTGCAGACGGAACGGGACGCCGCCGTCGAGCGAGCAGCGCACCTCGCCGTTGGCCCCCGAGTCGCGGTCCTGCACGTACAGAAGGGCTACCACAGTCCCGGACGGGGCGTCTTCCGGGATTTCGCTCAGTGCCGACCGCACCGAAATCTCGGGCGCATTGTCGTTGACGTCTGTGACAGTGATCACGACTTTCGCTATGTCGGAAAGGTCCCCGCCGTCTCGAACCTGTACCTCCAGTTCGTAGGAGTTGCCTTCCTCGAAGTCTAAGTTACTCATCAATGTGATCGCTCCCGTTTCGGCGTCCAGATGGAATATCTTCGAGGCTTTCACAGAAACCATTTGATACGAATATTTCACTTGCCCATTCACACCCTCGTCGGCGTCCGTGGCCGAAAGGCTGACGAGGGTGGAACCCACGGGCACGTCCTCGGGCACACGCACCGTGTACTCCGCCTGGCTGAAAACGGGAGCGTTGTCGTTCGCGTCCAGCACCGTCACGCGGATTCGAGCCGTGCCCGTCCGGGCCGGATCGCCGCCGTCACTCGCCCTCAGCACCAGCTCGGGAACCGCCGCCTCCTCCGGGCCCAGCGCCTTCGCCAGCACCAGCTCGGGACGCTGATCGCCGCCGGGGCCCGCCTGCACGGCCAGCGAGAAGTGCTCGTCGCCGCTCAGCTCGTAGCTCTGCAGGGAATTCCGGCCCGAGTCCGGATCATGAGCCCTGGCAAGTGGAAACCGTGCACCGGGGGCTGTCGTCTCACTCATTCTCAGTTCAATATCTGCCTCTCGGAAGCTGGGGGCGTTGTCGTTAA
>VZTH01017397.1:131214-245918 GCA_013397815.1 Aleadryas rufinucha | reverse complement strand
ATTTGTTTTTTATATCTGATGCCATAATCTCTCCATATCTTGCACTGTCATGGCTTCGTAGCTTATGAGAGTAATTACTGAGGCCTCTTCTAACACTGGGACAGGTCCTTGTCTTTATGAGATGTATTCAAATATCTGCTAATAGGATTGGTGGGTATGTGACAGCCAATCAAGGTCAAGCAACCACAGTTATAATGGATTTTCATGGTCTCTCCCGTCATTGCGAAGTATTGTAAAGGTTCTACTGTTTCAAGGTTTTGTTTTAATGAAATGAACCAAAATGGTGACATCCTGAAGCACCTTTTGCAGGTCTGGCTCCAATTTCTTTGCTGTAATAACTCTTCTATGAACATTTCAGTGAATGAATTCCAGGTGTAGTAGTGGGTATATAACTTTACCACTCAATCCTTCTCTTACGCCAGTCAAAGCAGCTGTTCCACTGGTCTTTACACTTGCACAGCTCTTCCAGAAAACAGTTTTATTAAATAAATAATTTACTGCTGAGAATACAGCTTCTGTGATAGATCTTTCCTTCAGTGGCTTACAGAAGGTAGCTCTTAATTTATTTCATCATTGGAATTTGTCAAATACCATATTATGAGGCAGTTTAGGAACATTTCTACTTTCATCCATCCACTCAGGGATCCTCTTCTCCTGTGTAATTTGTAGTGATACTTGTTTCTTCAAACCTTTGGCAATATTTTCTATGTGTTTTCTAATAGTGTTTGCTGACAAAGGAATGCATTTTAGTTTGCTTCTCTATTGCTTTCTGTATATTATCACAGCGATTTTTACCTTTTATGTCAGGAAGAATAAGTGTTTTCCTGGTACTATCTGGCATTTTGTCTTTTGCTGTGAAGCAAGAAAACTCAAAGGAGACTTCTACACATTTGTCATTAGGTTTGGTGAAATTTTGTAAAGTACTGAATTGAATGTCACGTGACTTGAAACATTGCTGAAAAAATTGTAGACATTTGTCTTCATGCTCTGGATGCTTAAATTTTAAATGTCTTGTTAATTCTGATGGCTTCAAAGTGACATTAGCTACATTTTCAAAGCATTCCCAAAGTAAAATTTTCAAGTGCTTCGTGTCCATGTGATCTTCATGGCCTGCTGTGTGAGTATTCTGACTGTATGTGCTTGTGTGTGTTTCTATAGATCATAGAATGATACAATCATAGAACTGTTTGGATTGGAAGGGACCTTACAGATCATGTAGTTCCAGCCTCCCCACCATGGGCAGGGATACCTGCCCAAGGAGTATGCGCTTAGCTTCACTTCTTAGTTTGGCTTCAAGAAAACAGAGCCATAGCGTCCACGCATCATCAGGATAATGGATTCATCCACTTGTACCAATACAGCCGGTACATGACAGAATCTAATTAAGTAGAATAGCAAGCACAGAGACTGCTCTAAACAAATACCATAAACACTATCTCTGCTGGAGATGTTTCAACAGAATAGGTTAGACATTTAATGAAGTCATGTAACAATGGACTAACATCTGTTAGTAGTTATTAATGTACTACAGTAGCCTCCTAATGTTGTACAATTAGAGAATTGGACACAGATAGTGTCAGCACTCTGCTTGCAGAAATAATTCTGGATTTAGATTTGGTTGTCTGTTAGTAAATTGCAATTCATCCCATATGCAACAAACTACAGAACTTGCAATTGTTTCCTGCAGCTTTATATTATCCTGGTAACCCATACCAGGAGATGACCTTTGTTTCCATGGCTAAGAGACCCAGGGTGACTCACATGCCTCTACTCACTGCAGACCTCAAAAGCCAGGCCAAGCCTACCCTGTCTGGCAATGGGCTGACAGTCTGAATGACCCTGCTGTCATTCCAGCTGCTGGATTTGATTCTGCTGCTGTATTCTCAATTATGCTCATGCTCAGGAATTATCTAGAAAGTACTGGACCAATCTTTTTCTCCAGGAAGGGTCAAAGTGAGCTGCTGATGAGTAGATAATTCTGTCACACTGCGAAAAATGGCCATCCAGTTCCTGGGATCATATTGTGCTGTGCACTTGGGTGGAACAGCAGGAAGTGACACATTTTGACCTGAAAAGGGTCACTTCAAGGTTCTATGTAGTGAACTTATGCCTGTCACGAAGTGTCACTATATCACATTCTGGTTGCCAGCACCTGAGAAGAAGGTGCTACATTGCATTTTGCAGCCTTGCTCCCTTGATGCTGATTGTCAGGCACCTGGTCTGAGTCCATGGTGCAGATGGAGACGGAGGTGTCTCAGGCCATCTTCCAGAATGTCTACTCATGAGTCAAAATCAACATCAGAGAGATCGGGTGGGTTCTAGCTGAACCTGAACACCCTATCCTCATGGAATCAACTAACAAAGTACATATATATCCCCATACACTGTTTATAGAAAGACTACTATGAGTAAATCTATTTCAAAAGCTGCTCAACAACCTGTAAGCCCAGAGGGAGAATTATGGTTGAAACATAGATTACAATGGCCACGTGTGTCAAGGAGCAGCAGGAGGAGCTATTTCATCAGGAAAGGGGACCCAAAAAGTCAGCATCACCACAAGGCAGGCAAGGACAGGACTCTCAGGTATGCAGTCCCACCTCATATTGGCAAGGGTAGCAGATAAGCTCTGTAATGTGTCAGCCAGCATCCGGTCATACCAGGTGTGTCCATAGTGGTAAGACATGCAAGATCAAGGCAATAACTCCAGTGTGTAGGCCAGGATGAGTATCTAGGTCAGCTAGGCAGGTGGAAAGGCACAGGCAAAGCTGCAGCACAGCTCAGGTAGAGCCCAAGGGTTGAGCACCCAGCTTAGAATGAGCTCCTTAAAGTAGAGGGGGCTGAAACTCTCTGAGGCTTCTTCCAGCAATTTGTTTTAAGGTCAGTAGGCTGCCCTGTGGAAGCCGGCTCTGAAACTTGGCAGCCAAAACCCCAAAAGCAGTGCAGATATTCACCATAGCAGTACCTGGGAACTTTATCAGTGAGTCCATCCCAGTGCCATCTTTTCATCATTTGGTGGTAAAATGAATTATATCAGCAGTATTCAACACAAGTAAATTCCAAGGGCTTGACAAAGAAATCAGAATGAACTACTACAGTAGATGGGTAGTTAAGTACATAAAGTAGTTCAGTAAATGCCTAGAGAATAAGGATACAGTGTACAGCACTCTAATCTGGTTTAACAGGAGCACAGCGAGTAGATTAAGGAAAGTGATTCTCTTCCTCCATGCTTTTTAAGGCAGTATCTGGAATATTGCATCTAATATTTGGGGGGGGATTTATTTTCCTAGTGACTGGACACTACTAAATTTACACATAACACCAGGCTTAGACTGACCATAAAGTTTTGGAAGACAGATTCAGAATTCAAAATCATCTTGGCAAGCTGAAGATGCAGTCTGATAAAATATTGACAAATGCCTATAGATAATGAAGAAACACATGCATATATAAATTTGTGAAGAAAGCTGTAATAAAAATAAATGCCATGCTGGGAGATGCAGACAGAAATTTTTGTTTGTTGTATAAATTAAGGAACCATACTCTTCTGTGTAGCTCTGATAAAGTTGTGTTGCGGAACTGTAAAAATTGGAAGCAACAGCCTTTTTTAGTTTAGAAAGAAGGAATCTGCAAAAGGGCCAATACATGCAAAAATAACTCTGAAGATACAGGAATAAACTTTTCTTGAAGTGCATTATGGAGAGGGTAAGGAGTGGCTGGTTTCATAATTACAAAGCCAGATCCTTTTTACAATTAGAGTGTTAAAACTTAGGGGAAAAAAATCATGTATATACTCATTGCAAACTTTTAAAAAGAGTTTGAACAAGAAGCTACAGGAATGTCATAGGGAAAGTTGATCCTGCCTTGGAGAAGTGAATGAAAACAAAGCTTGCTCATCTAACTATATAGAAATCTACTAAAAATGCATTTGTTTCCATTTCATCAGTCTGGGAGAAAATTTTTCCCAGCTAATTAGGCTGTTCGGTGAACCAAAGTTGTTGATACTTAATAATACCTCATAGTCACACAGGAAATTATTCAGTTCAATTCAAAATATGCCACGTTGCTGGGCAAATTCAAACAACTCCACTTTACAGATACACTGGCAAGTTACCCGATGACTCAAAACCGCATATTACATCAGAATCAAAGACAGGAATGGAACTTGAAATCTCCAGAATTCTGAGTTTAAGCCTTAGCTTCTGAAACACAGTGCAATAACTGGAGATAATGAAGAGGATGAAAAGGGTAAAAAGAGGAGACATAAAATGAAATTTTGATGGAAATACAGAAGAAAGAACTTGAGGGTTCTGCTCAGGAGAGATGAGGTAATTTTTTTTTTTTAATATGTCAGCCTTTGATTTCACAAGCATTACTTTGTGATATTGCGAAGTACATGAAAAGCTTTAGTATCAAAGTTTGATCTAAACCACAAATGGGGACAGCAGATTTGGAGGCTGAACAGCAGAGAATTTTTATGACTGATGATGCTTCACTGTGTGGTCAATAGATGTAACTATAGGTAGATATTATGGATGTATTTCTAACAAAAATAAATACTGAAAAACAATGTCTTGCTGACACCTTCTAAAGTATTTTGAATGGCCAGGAAGTTCACATAGTTTCAAGTGTAGCTGTAAATGCTATGCTTCCATATAGCTTCTTGTTGTGGCATTAGAGTTAAAATACACATTTTGAAACATAAGTCTGAGTTGTGGTCAAGTGGTTATTGCATTGTAACAGTCATGAGTCAAGTGATTCTGCACCAGAAGAATTTTATCAACATGTGAAATATAATTGATTCTTCTTGATAGCTCCATAATCTCTGAAATTCAAGGCTTTTCTTGCCTCATGTTAGCACACATCATTTAGGTTATAAGGCTTTATTCCATTTTGCTGTCACCAAACACAGCAATTAGCCTGAGTTTTTCATAAGTAGGTACAACTCCACATCTCACACAAGGTTGTCTATCCTCTGAATTATATTAGTAGGGCTAATACAGTAAAGCACAGGACGTAGCTTTTATATTATGAAATTCACTACTTTTGATTATGTTGCATATGAAAAGGTATTTTTTGTTGTAGTAATTTTTCAGACTCAGAACTGAGTTTTATGGGAAATATCCCTTTAAATCAGCCTGTAAGCTACTGTAAAAAACAAAGCTGATAGCAAGCACTTTAAGGAGCTATGTAAAATGGTTTTCTAGGATGTGTTTTGGAAGGTGGTGCACTGTGAAGAAGCGAGAACAGAGCTGATACACACTCAATTCTAAGAGAAGCCCTCTGGCAGTCTGCTGGACTCAGATATTTGATTTGCCTTAGCATGCTTCCTCAATAGAAGACTGGGTAGCTATTTATTCAGGGATTATGCTTCTTTTCTTTTTTGCTCTCCTTAATGTTAAATAAAAGTTTCAGAGGCTAGGACTTACTTTTCTGAATGGGAAACTATGCCTCAAGGGTGTTTTGGAATAGTTTCACTGTAAATGTCTGAGCATGTAAGAAGATGTACAACCACAAAAATCTTTTTTTAATATCAATCTTTACCCTGTTGCAGAGAAAAAAAAATCAAGTTCTCACTAGTACAGAAACTACAAAAACTACAAAATCTTTAAAAATAGCCTGAAGTGATATTCTAATTATGCTATTTATTCTTAGAGGTTGTGCCCAATGAAGCAACAAATGAGATATTAAAGTAATACAGAAAATAATACAAGACATTCATGTAGGATAGGGTTATGACCAGTGAAACTTATGTACATTAATGTAGGACAGGGAAAAGTAAGGCATTTTTTAGTTCCAAATTCAGTGTTTTCTGCCATTCTTATTTTCACTGCTTCTCCTATCTTTCTTGCCTAATCTTCTCTACCCTCCTGTTTTCATTCTCAGACTTCCCTTCTCTAGTACCTGGAATCAACCCCTTTTCTTTTCTGTCATCAAGGATACCCTTCCTGTCTACCTCCCAATTCACATCTCTTGTATCCATTCTATCCACTTGGATCCCAGGTTTGAGTATAGTCTTCCTTTCGGATGGGTTGATGAATCTTCACTTTGCTGGAAGCACACAGGTCAGGCTATTTCACATTTTTTTCCCCATTGTCTTTAACAAATACATCCAGGTAACTGAACTGCCACATATTGAGCTAATCTGTGGTTACAAACTTTGGTCTTTCCCCTTCTTCCTGCCTTCTCTGAACCTGAAGTCTGTTACCTGGTGGTTGTGGTTAGAAGTGTATCAATGACTTTTCTGTCCTTTTTTTCCTGAATAAAGATGTCCCAGAAAGCTGGAAGGACACGTTGCCCAGGAAAGTGGTGGATGCCCCATCACTAGAAGTGTTCAAGGCCTGGACAGAGTTTAAGCAACCTGACCGTGGTGGGGTGGCTGAACTGGATGATCTTTAAAAGGTCCCTTCCAACCAAGTTTTTCTGTGAGTCTGTGTACTGCTGGACTGATGCTAGATGAGAGAGCAAGCGTTTGGTGGACAAAAGGGCAGTGAAAAGTTGCCTTCTGCATATGTGACTGAGTGTGTCTGAGAGCACTTTTCCCCCAGAAGGGATCTCTCTCTATCACCCACGGGGCAGTTAGAGCATTCTGCTAGATCCCTGACTGACAGCTCCAATTATGGGCTGTTTAAATTGAATTTATCCTGTCATCAATACTCCAATCTGCAATGGAATATTATGGCTCTCAGACTGTCCTGCCTCCAGTTTTCTGAACTTCTTTAGTGAAGGAACAAGCTTTTGCAGTGCTACAGTGTTCTGATGTTTTCAGATCAAATTTGTGCTTTTGATGGTTACCAAAATTATTACTAATGTTTAGCAGACAGTCTTTCATATAAAGGAGATTTTCTTTCATGTTGTTTTAATCCACAAGTTACACTGCTCAGTGGTAGTACCACCAGGGACCATTAGAGGTAGACTAGCTTGAGTTAAACAAGCTTTTTTTTAAACCTAAGTGCAGTCTCTTTGTAAGTGATAGCCTTTTCATGAGTTTTCCAGATGGCCAGTGACATTAACATTGCCTCACCATGTTTTTCTAATGCTCTTTTTAAATTTAATTACATAAAGCTGTCAATCTTTTGTGCAGTCTGTGATACATACATATTTTGGAACGTTGAAGATGGAATAGCAATCCATGAAGGAAAACTTCACTCTACTGAACTGTTGCAGTGGAATTTACTTTTCACATGATGTAGAAGATTAAAGTCCCAATTCAATTTCACTTCAGAACAGATATTAAGAAAATAATTTGCTGGAATCTGCTTTAGATTCCAAACCATTTGAAACACTAACCATTTAACATTACCATAAGAAATACTTGCAGCAACATCTGTCAAATGCACATCAACACACTTAACACATTCATATTTCTTTGAATCATATGTCTATTTAATTCTAAGAGGTATCTAAAACATAATTGCTGTTAAATATTTTTATGTGTAACAGCTGGAAGGCATGTCCAACATTATGTTCTTTTCAATGTGTTGATCAGTGTTAGATTTGGAAAAAGCTAATGCACTGTATAGAGAAGAGAAAGTGTCTTTCACAGAGAAAAAAGTCAGAGGTTCTCTCACTAATTTGTGGACTCAAGGGAGCAGAGTTGTCATATGTGCCTTAAAGATAAGAAGGGAATGAGTTGATAAGGATTACTTGTGACGTCTTCTCCCTCCCTGCCCTCCCTCCCCCAAGCCCCTCTTCCTGCTTCTGTAGTTAGAAAAATTTTACAGGGAAACTTTTTGTCTTTGCTTTCTGTAGGTGATAAAAGTGTCTTCAAAGAAACCTACATGCTAGCAGAAAAAACAACAGCACAATTTTCTTGTATACATGAATATTTCATGCATTCAGCTCTCAAGATCCTCAAAGCTCTGCAGGTTGTATATTCAAAACCACATCAGAGTGTTTACTGGATATACCCTGCCAGCATGCAATCCCCTCCAAGGCAGAGCTTTTTCAAGGCTTAAATACGTATACAGACTGTCACTTTCAGACAGAAAGTGACACTGTCCTGTGGCACATAACCTGAAAGAGATTTCCGTATCCAATTGTTAATGTGGAAAATGTAAGATATGCTTCACTGCCGTATTGCTACCAGATGCAAATATGCTCTGTACTTACCCTGATAGATGCACGAAACTCTGCTTGAAACCACACATAACTGAAATTGAAATTCACACATACATAATGTCTGAATTACTTTGCAACAGCTAATAACCACGACCAAACAGATTCTTCTGAAGTGGCTCATATAATTTAGGATAAAATATGTCTTATGCCTGGATATCTCAGACCACAATCACAGAGGCAGCATCTATGTGAAATAAATCCACATTATTTCTAAAGAGATACATGAAATTTGGAAAAAATTAAAGTTTTAACAGCTTAATTCTCTCCATAACAGCACAAGTTTCCTACTGAATTACTTAACAAACTCAAACCCCAATGTCCACTACTCCTTCTGACAGAGCAGAATGCTACTGAGGAGCATACTTTTCCAACAGTATCCAGAATCCAACAGTAGTGTCTATTAGATACAATATATAATGTTACTATGGTGTGTAATGCCTTTGGAGAAGAAATATCACCTCCACACTAGATCTTGCAAGGCAGCTTTCTCAGCATCACAGCACCACTGAAACATGTACTAATTCAAAGAGCCGTGCTCTTCACTGAGGAAGAGAAGTGTTTCCTTTCCTGACTCATCCCATGCACTCTCTCAATGAAGTTGTGATCCCCTTACTTTCCAAGAGGTGTCCTGATTAGTTTACAAGGTCTGGTAAAAATCATCCATACATACACATTCAAAGTGTTTCTAGATAGCATGTGTGGGACAATCCATGTATTGTGGCAATACCAATGTAATGTTTTGCCGAATTATGTGGTAAACTTTCATTTAATCAAGAGGAGATGAGAGTGCCTGTTTACAAGATACTGATATATGAAACCACGTTAACTCCAATCATATCCTCCCAGCATATTGACCAAAGACTTTTTTTGTCTTCTCAAGTGTCATTTTAAAAGTGAGTACTTCAGCCAAGGTTTTATTACTTGCTTTAATTTTAATTACATTGAGTTCAAAATTATCATGACCATTTTATAATCGAAAAAGGCAATAAATTCCTTGCCCAGGCAAATTTCAAGACCTAGATAGTATTCATAGAGAAAAGAGAAGTGAAATTTACTTCATTACATAAAGCTTGGGAGCTGTTACATGCTGTAGTTATGAAGATAGAAGAGTTGAGATACAGTTAAGACAGATAAATAAACTGGATATTGTCACGAACAAATTTGTCCAGACAGTTTACAAAGATATCTTTACTGTAAGATCTTAATTGTGACTAACAAAAGACTGTCTTGTTACTTTCATTAAGTCAAATCTCAATCCATTTATGTGAGAAGTATTTGCAAAATAGATTCTGATGTTAAGCTGAATGGAAGTGACACACCACCAGGAAAGAAAGTTCAGTAGGGACCTTTTTGTCAGTATGCAAGGGCTTTTTTTACTGTATTTAGAGCTGTTTGGTAAATATAGAAATATATAGTTACCAGTAACCTGAATGTTAAAAAGAACTGGAAGTAAGTAACTGGTTTCAGATATATAAGAAATCTGTTGTGATAGTGGAGTGTTAAGAAATTATGCAAGCACTACAGAAACAGGGAAAAAATCAGGTTGATATGAGCTCTGAACAACTGAGCAGATACAAAATTATCTTCAGACTAGTGAACCAAGATACCATATTCCCCTCAGAGACTTGCAAGATGGAGAGTGAACAGTTCCATCTTGGTATTCTACTTGTTTCAAGCACTTTGGAAGCTGACACCAAGCTGGTCCCCACCATCTCTCTCAGCTCACAGCTGCCACTTGTGAAGGTCTCAAATCCCAATGTCCAGTACTCAGTTTTTAATGTCCCAGAGAAGTGAGCCAGGTTCCCAGTCCTCAAGGCAGAGAAACCTCCCTCCCAAATCTTCCCAATATGCCTCCTTAAATAAGCAAAGACACACAGGCTGGCCATCTCCTGAGAAGCAATGAGCAACTGTAACTAGAATCAGTAATTAATGCTTTTTTTTGTTTAAGCCTCTTAATGGGAAAGAGAAAGAGTCAGATGTGTTCACCCCTTGAATGGACACTAGGGTGCAGATGAGAGAGAGAGCAAGAAGCAAGTCAGCACCCTAGCCTTTTCTCTTGGGAGGAGGAGCACTAGGATCTATGGCCCACACTATCTAGCAATAGGCAGAAGCCTCCGGGCCCCAGAGCAGCAGCAGGTTGAAACAGGCTAGTGGCAGGGAGAATATCAGACCGAAACAGGCTTGTTGGGTGGGCAGGATAGTGAGGCTGCTGGAGAGAAAAGAAACAGCAAATAGCTGAGAAGAGGCTGAGGGAGATAGAGAATCACATACTTCTGTTCAAAAAGGTTTCGGTGGAGCTCCAAGAGACTGAAAGGCAGGTGGGTCACAGAGACACAGAAGGGAAAAAAAAATTCTTTTATGAGAAGCAGAGGTGTTAAGAAGGTGGGTGGAGAGTTACAGAAACACCATTTCCCTCCCTCCCATTTTCTCTAAGGGTGTTTTTCTCAGAGCTTTTCCTCTCTCTTCTCCTCCCCACAGCAAACAGCCAAGCTGGGAAGAAGAGATTGTCTCTGATCTTAGCAGTGTGTGGGCACAGAAGACTGATAGCAACCAAGTAAACAGAGTTCACAACTGTGGTAGCTGCAGAGCAAAGCCTGCTCAGTGACAAGGATGAGCACTCTTCCACAGGTAAGGAAATGGGTCTGTCTTGCAGTCTGCTGAGGGACCTTCGTTGCACACCTCTCTTTTCCTTCCCCTTTCATAGCTACACTGCTTATTGCCTTGGGGGACTGGGGCAGTTGAGATTTTGACAGCTTGCATCCAGAAAGGTCTTGTCCGCGTCTCAGAATTAATGATGTGGGATATGGTGCGATGATTTAGGGGTTCTTGCCCGTCCTGTTAGTCACCCTAATGGCCCTTCTGAAGCACCGACCAACAAGTAATAATAGTAATAGTAAAACTATTAGTAGTAGTAACAATGAAAACAACAACCACAACAATAATAATAATAATGATATCTTTTATTCTATCTCCGTTTTTTCAGCAAGGTGTTATAAGAAAGTACTTACACAGAAACGTGCAGTTTCCCTCCCACAAATAATTGTGGATAAGCAAGGCATAGTTTTTGGAATGTGAGAATGACATGGTGAGCCTAATTTCTTCCCATGAAGTGTGGTGTCCTTTTTCTGCTTTGATGTCTTATATAAATAGCTAGCAAAGTCTTAATTGCATATTTACAGACAAATTACACTGAACTGAACTGTTAGCTCAAGGTTGCTAAAAAGTACAAAACATTCAAGGGCAAGAGAGATAAGTGAAGTGTTCTATGTTACTAAGTAATACAAACACAGAAATGTGTATGTGTTGTTAGCTGAGATCTGTTCAGTGTGACTGTGGCTGTAATGCAAATGGTCACTTATCTTTATCTTGTCTGCATTTTTACAGCTGAAGAATTTGCAGAAATTTTTGTTTTGTATATCCATTCCCAAATTTCTGTATGATGAAGATCAGACCACAATCATAATTTTAGTCGTTGGCCATGGTTTTGCTCTACAATTTTAGTACTCCAGAATATAATTCAGCAACCTTTCTGTTTCATATTTCATGTGAGCAGGTACTCTATTTCAAACACAGGCTAAAATGTTTCTCAAATGGCATTTAATGGGCTCAATTTATGTGCTTAAATAATTTGCTGACAAAAGATAAATTTAAGAAAATGAAGGGGGGTTTTTTGTGATATTGGGGCATTAGTCTGAAAATATGTCATCCATGTGAATAATGTGATAAACACAGTTTGGGTAACAGCCAAAGTCAGTAATTCATGAATAATCTACTGGCTGAAAAATAATACCTCTAAATTATCTGGTAAATAGTTATGAAAAATAACTCCAACTCTCTCTGCCTTTGATCTTTCTATTTTAATTTACTATATTTTCATGAAAACTAGATGCTTCTTTTTCTGCTTTTCCTTTCATTTTTCTGGAATGCACTAAACTGAAAATGTAAGGTGAGGAAGAATTAGGCAGAGTAACTTGAACCTCCCTTCAGAACTCAGGAATGGCTCACAAACAAAAAGAAGGAGATGCTGAAGAATTTGAAAATCAAAATCTTTGGCTGATTTAGTTGTATCAAACGGTTCTTGCTTTAGTGATAACAGTACTTGTCATGATTCTGCTATCCTAAGTCATGCTTGCATTTGAATCAGATGATACATATAGTACATTAATTTAAAGTTGTACATTTTTATAATTTACTACAATTAAAATTCATCTTTTAATGGTTTTACAGCCATTTGTTCTTACTTAGCTACAGTGAAGCCATTTAAATTTGAGCATTTGCACATGCTTAAAAACATGAAAGAACTGAAACTGTACTGGAAATTGCATTCATCTTTATGCAAATACTGATTTTTCTTCTCACCCATAAGTGAGGCCTATAAGAAAAAGCCCTGTCAGCGATGGAAGTATTTTTATCCTTTTCCACTGGCTTGTTCAAACCATTCACTTGTATCTTTATATGGAGCATGCTGGATGAAGCAACTAGGTCTCAAAACATACCATGATAAAATGCTGCTGCTTCCTGTAAGCTGTGTAATGTTCCTGCATCCTGTACCCTGGAAGTGTTGGTATGCCACTTCTGGTCCCATTTATTTCAATCCACACTTCTGCCTTGGCCAAGAATCGCTCACTTAGGAAGGGGTCTGTGTTTCAGTGCCTATGAACCACTTAATCCATTGTGGCATAAAAGTGAAGTTCTTTCTGGATAATGAGTCTGACAGGAATTTTGCTCAGGTCACTATCTGTATGAGAGTATTGAAAGAGCAGGTATTTGTGTGTCGAGATTTGTTTAAGCTGTTGTCATGAAAAAGACATGAAGGAGAACTACATATGACTGCCCTTGTCTTTTTTCTCTGTTTATGTAGGTCCACAGTTTCTCTCAAATCCAGCCCCAGTTACAGAGGCAAGATTAGAAAGACATTTATTATGGAAGGTGAAGTGTTTGAAGAACACTTTTTATATTTATGGCTCACATAACACAGACCATAATCTAGTTTCAAAGTAGAGGTCCACAACCAATTTCCACTCCTCTGTCATTTCTTTTGGGTTATGTTATGATTTTGGGCATGCTGCTCTCAGCCAGGTACTTCTCTAGTTGTTTCACAATGGAGACTTAGGGGGGCAGTGCTGTTTCTCTTAGAGATTTTTAAAAATCTGTTATTTGATGCATTTTGCATTTCAAAATAAACATAATGTATAGGCCTGAAATAGAACTACTGTTAAGCAGAAATTCATAAGAAATTGCACCGACAGTCTTGAAATACCATTTTCTTGTTAGTATCTCCACAGCCATGCCTTTATTACTCAAAAGAGAGAAAAAGATGTCCTCTGATAACATGAAACCAAATAATTGCAAAATTATTATTATTTCATGGTAGGAATAGGCCAGATATTCAGTGTGAAAAACAAAGTCTATTGTAACAGAGAAGTCTGGAGAATTGTGAATGTATTGGGAATGAATTCACTCTTCCTAAATGGTGAGAGATGAAGGCTTGCATGCCAAAGAATAGATTTTCTATTTCCTTTATCAGCTAAGCTAATTTTCTTTCACTCACTTCCCTACCATACTGTTAAGTTGTGACACTTACTCTCTTACTCCAGGAGTAAAACAAGTGTTTTGCTACAGGGACATATGAAAGGAATTTGTATTTCTTCCTTTGTAGTTTGTATACTGTACTTTGCCAGTATGATCATAGAACCTTCTAATGTCAGGAGTCACTTGTACATACTTGATCTCCATTTAGTTATTCTGTATCCTGCCTGAAGAAGTTAGGAGAATAGGATTTTAAACAAGAAAAGCAGTTAGGCACTCAACTCTTGTTAGTAATTTCCAGGAGTCGAATAAGCTTTTGAGAGGCTTTTATTCAAGATTGAATAAAATGCACATTTGAAAGATTATAAAATTATGAGGTTTGTTTTTCTATTGCTTATTTTTGTTTTCTGTTCTGTCAGTGTTTTTGTGCAGAAGTTGTACATAGTATATTAGTCCAGATGATTAACAGCAGACTTATTCATTTCCTCAACGTTCCCTTAGGTGAAAGGGTATATACTGTGATGAACTTAATTCCTGTAAGATTTTGCTGCATTTCTTGTGATTTTTGGCAAGATCCTTGTTTCCTGTTTTTGTGGCAAAGAACATAGATACAGGGTGTAGTGACAAATGCAGTTAGTTTAGCTGCTGCATGTAAGGGAGCATGAGAAGAGAGATAACAGTCTGGAACCTGAGAGTTGTGGCAAGGCAGGCAAGAAGCAATGCCTTAAAAAGCATGTGGCACACCCCAATATGGGTGTAAGGCAGGCCTGGTGACAGTGCCCAGGGTCAACCAAGAGTGTAGTTTGTCAGGCAAGTCCCTTGTGAGGAGGCAGGTCCAAGGTGAAACCTGCAGAATCAGGTCTGTAGGTTATGGTCAGGATCCAGATCAATGGGATGCCTGTCCAGACAAAGGCATGGCTGCCATTGCAGCAGAGCTCAGACGGAGACGGCACAGGAGAGCTGTAAAAGTCCAAGTGAAGAAGGGACATGTCTGCTAAGGCTGGTTCTTGCTTTTCCTCAAAGAGTTCCAAGGCCTGACAAGGTTTCTCAAACAGATTTCTTATAGCAGAGAACCAGGATAGAACAGGGAGCTAAACTTGAGCCTGTGGGGACAGTTCAGTCCAGGCCCTGACACTGACATGTAGGACTCTCCTAGAAGCACTTCCATCAGCTTTCACAACTATGAGATTTTCTCCTTGCTTGCTACGGCTGAGGTTTTCCATTATCTTCTGGGGTTTTTTCCCCCCTTTCTGCCTCTTCTCGGTGTATATTCTTATTCAGTCATTCCACTTTTCATTTTTTTTCAGTTCTTTCCCTTTCCTTGTATATTACCAGCATGCATTCCCATGTCTGTTCTTTTGTAAACTGCTGTTCTCCAGTCTTATGTACATCAAAGTATGCAGAAGGAGTGAACACACAGAGAAAATGTCATCTTATCTATATCCAGGTAGATGTTAGGGGTGCATCCTATGATAGTCATCTAGCTTTCTTTGCAGTCAACAGAGAAAAGGACAAGTAACTCCAGAGAATGCTTCAGCTCATGCTAAAACAGATATCTAAAACAGAAGGTGTACTCATTAAGTGCCTAGCCTATTCCACCTAGATTACGAACAAAACTAAATTTAAGTGAGATAAAACCTGTCTGTATATAAGATCTTCTCAGCGATTTACAGCTTACTCCAGTTTGTAGACTAGAACAAATCTTTTCTCTCACTTGAACTGGAGGGCTTAGGATGCAGTACGTTATTTCTTGAGGAAAGATCTGAAATTAGTGCTCAGGTTGCCAGACTGTAGCAGAATAAAGAACCACCAGTACTAGCCATCCTGTTATTAGCTTTATAGACTCAAAAAGGATTTGATATCTTCAGGAAGTATATGCAAGGTGATTCCATAAAACAGAATGAACCATGGAAGGACAAGTCTCCTTACAGCAAGCTGGATTTTCAATGCATAATTCATAACACTGTGCAACAGTTATAGCTTGAAAAGAAAGGGAATTGAAGAAAGTGAGAAAGCTCCTGGGAATACAGTCATGTAGATGACTTGGATGACTATTGGTGTTTTGACACTAGTCCTGTGAGTGATTTTCTAGTAGATTAGGTGGGAGATGGAGTATATTATCAGTGCTAACCTTAATATGAATTTTTCTTTCTTCATTTTTTCTGTCTCTTCAGACCTGTGACCAGGAGCTGAGAACAGGTGCAAAGAAAGAACGATGCCTTCAGGGGAAAAGCCTACTTCTGTGTGCACTTCTTCTCAGTACTCTCCTTGGCTTTACATTGCTTATCACCTACCTCGTGATGACTTGTGCTCTAGGTATAATATGAGATGGCCTTTTCTATTCTTCCTCATCCACACCATTTTTCAGATCCCTTTCTCTCTTACCTGCCTCCACTGTGTTTTACGCTTAACATGAGTATTAAGAACCAGATTTTTAGAATCTCCAGGAATCATAACACCTTTTGTCAAAAAGGTGCATTTTTCTACCTCTCCCTTGGGTCACAGTGGGGAGAGATGCTCCACATCTGTCCTCCTCTGCCTGCCATTTAATATGCTTGAGCCCAGTTTTGAGGGAGAACAGCATTATATTGTCTTGCACCTCATCAATGTGTTCTGCTCTGTCTATAGTCAGGAAACTGAACTGAATATGAGACTTGGAGCTCCTCCTCTGCCTTTTTATCTCTGACTTAAGTCTAGTCTTGGTTTTCTAGCACAGATCAGTGCAGTCATAGAGTAAAAGGAAAAGTCATAGTTTCTTGCTAATGGAGAACCTGTGAGAATAGACCAGAAACATTAATTTGCCTTCCAAATTTGTAAAGAACTATCTGCAGAATGGTCCATGTCAATGTCTCTGCATATAAAAAGCTCAATACTGAAGGTGCATTTATATTGGTGGATACAGGCATTCCCTGCTCCAAAATAAGCACTGTTGACTCTTTACCTAGCTTTTTTCTTTAGCTCTTGTTATGTGTTGGAGATGGTTCACTGCAGAGACCAAGGAGAAACTGTTAGTTTAGATCTAGTCCATTTCCACTCTGCCTACATTCTCCCATGTCAACTTTGAAACCGTAGTATGGGAAGTCTCACCTTCACTTACAAGTGGATTATTACAGTAAATAACTGGTCTGATCTGATGTTGATATGAGATACTGAACTAAAATGAGAACATATACCTGGTGATTAGCAGCAGTTTAGAAAAAGAGAGTTATAGATAAAAGCAAGATATTCTAGAAAGTCCTTGTCCTCTTTTGACAAATACCATTGCTGAGAAATGTTTCCCATGCTTGAAAAAAACATGTTTTAATCTTATCTCATTACTTTCTCTGTGCTATGTCCTTCTTTTGCATCATGTGTTGACACCATCAGTTGTTTCTTGTTTATCATGTGGCCAAATTTGGCTGATTCAGAGGAAGGACACTGAGAATGCAGAATAATCCATCTTGTGGCTGCCTAGATAGTACAAACAGAGGACAATCTTCCTGGGAAGTGAAGGAGAAAACATATTTCCTCCATATTCAGCAATACCTTACAAGGAATTCAACACTGCATGCAAAGGAGCTTGTACCAAAAAAAAGTCTTTTGGGGTGAATGTCCCCTAAAAGAGTTTTGTTTGGAGTTGTTCTCACTTTCCACTATCACTTCTCAGTTCTCTCTCATTTACTTCCTCTTCAGGATCCTGTGATGCTGACTCAGATCTTGCTCTTTTGGAAAGACTTCTGAATTCTAGGAATGACACTGTAAACCCCTGTGAGAACTTCTACAAATATGCCTGTGGCAGATGGGAAGGCAAACAGTCAAGCAGAGCCAGAGAAGAATCACTAAATGTATTTGATGTGTTGTTGGAAGAAAACCTGTTGATCCTGAAAAGGCTTTTAGGTAGGGACGTATGATTGGTGTGTTACCTTTGGCATCTGCCTCAGTCAGAGCTGACAATAGTAGTAACTGAGAGCATAATCATGCCTAACAGGGACTGAGTCCCCTCTCTTTGTTATTCTATCATTACAGGTGCAGATTTGTTTTTTGAGCATGTCATATTACAGTAGATGCATTTTAAGCATTTTAGTTCCCTTTGCCAAGTGTAACAGATGAAAGCCACACTTTAAAATTCTGACAGCAACCCAAACCGTTTTCCTGTGGCCTTGTCAAAGTAGGCTATTGTTGCTGTGCTAGTCTGAATGTGCACGCTGGTGATGTGTCCTGTCTCCTTGGGGGACTGAAGCCTAGATATGCACCAACTTCCTGTTGTGCTCCTGTTTCCATGCAAAGAAACTCACATATCTGGCCTCAGGAAGAGTCATGGCTCCAGAAAGTCCCTTGCTTTGAGTCACTGTGGGAAATGTGGATGTATTTATGAAAATGTTCTGAATCAAAGTACATTATTTTCTTAAAACTGTTCTCTGCTCTAATACTGTCCCAACTTCTTTTTTAACTGCTTTTTAAATTTTAAATCTACTTTTTTTTCCCTCAGAAAGTCCACAGTTTGGGATAAGAGGCTCAGCCAAGGAGAAAGCAATGCAATTTTATCGTTCCTGCATGGATACTGAACGAATAGAGTCCCAAGGAGCTCAGACGTTGAAGGACCTCCTAAATCAGGTGAATGTTTGTGTTATTTCCTCTCCCTCAGGAAGAGAATTCCTGCAGGGAGAAGGAAAGTGGGCAGTTAGGGTGATACAGTCTTACATGATGTAGTTTCTCTAGCATCTGACCCTAGTCATGGTTCACAGCACAACTTCTAAGTGATAAATCTTCTGGCCTTAAATGTTGTTTCAAGAATTGATTTTCTGACATCATGTACCTGAATCTTTCCTCATGACCTTATATATTACTTAAGGATGGTAAAAAAACCAAGACTGCAAAGAGGGTTCATGTTTAATCTCAGAAGTTCAGTTCAATGGGATCTGACTCATAGATCAGGGAATATCTTGCAAATGGATGAAATTTTTGTGCCAAAATCAGATGATAATTCAGCAGTCGAGGCTTCCAAGGGTGCTTGTTTAAAGGCGAGAACCCTTCCCTTTCCATTCTGGGAGACTCCTCTCAGTGCCAGGGAGGGCTGTACATCTTCCTTCCAGCAAAGAGCATTTACTCCCTGTGACAAAAGAGGATGCAAAACCTTCCAGCAGAAGGAAAAGGGACTACAGGCCCACCTGTGTATCTGCTTCTCAGGGAGGTGGGACCTGTAATCCTTCATCCCTGTTTGTCCTTCTGGATGGCTTTAGAAAAATGAGACCTATTTCCTGTCTCCTGCTTATCCAGCATTTTTTCCTGCACACCTTACCCTGTTGCTAATTACAATTCCTTTTCCTTGTGTCATTTTGCAGTTCATTGTTTTGTGTAAGGGAAAGTATCAGGTCATTTTAAAGCCAGCAGGGTATGTAGAGCACTTCACCAGTTTCCCCTGGTGCTTTTTGCTCTGTTGTTTCTCAGTTATCATAATGACTGAGCTAAAAGTGTAAAAGAAAATAAAAAGTAAATATGGATCCAACCAGTTTTTCTCACCTGCAGCATTTCTGTCTCTCTCTAGGTTGGGGGATGGCATAACACAGGTGTGGGGGAAACAAAAGATTTTAATGAAACTCTTCAGATTCTCATGGGCAGATACAGCACCTTTCCATTTTTTAGAGTCCATGTGGGACCTAGTCCTTTTGATCCCAAGACCAATATTATTCAGGTGAGTGTGCTAAAGAAAGAGCATTATCAAGGAAGCACTGTGAGTAGAGTCAGACCAAGGCTTGCTCCAAGTTAAGCCTATGTTCTTCTCTGAAGAACTTACAAACATTTTCCAGAAGTAAAAGCAAGTTAATAACATTTCAAATACCATGATACAAAAATTACCAAAATATCCTCACATTTCCATTGTTTCTGAAAATGGTAATGTTTTTCCTTTACTCCTTTTTGCAGATTGACCATCCTGAGTTTGAGATACCACTTGAGAGTGAATTCAAAGAGAAAAATTATCTTGAGGTAACATATCAGAGGCTGAAGAAAGGTAAAAATAGCTATTTGATGCAGGGATCTCCTTGAATTGCCTCCTGGTTCAGAGTGGTCTGTTTCCATGGGTTACGGTCAGTGACCTCTGAAAATGCCTCCAGATGGAATTCCTTACAAAACTCTACTTTTCCAAAGGATAGATTGTAAAATGTAACCCATTTTAGATGCCAGGTTTAAAATGTCTAGTGTAGAAACAGAATGTTATAATTATAATTTTAATTTCTATTTGCTAAGTAATCTGAACTTGGGCTTCCTTTTAGCTTTTGCCTTAAATGAATGCTTTTAAAAAATGTTTTTGTCCAAAATAAGGCTTTATAACAAAATTTGTGTATTGTAGGGGGGGATAGCTAGCATTTTTAAGCTTATTTTAAAATGTTTGAACATATGTTGGGGGAACAAGTTCTTTGACCTTGGAACATTGTAACAAAATTAACTCTGTCATTTCTCCACACTTCATAAAAACTGAGTTATTTCAGTTTCTCGATCTGAGTCTTTCAGAAAAGTCCTCAAAAAAACCCCTGAGCCATCACAAGCATTCCTCTGAAACCTCATGAAGATAGAAACAAGAAGTTGACATTTTCTCTCCATTAAAATGCTGGCTCATTTTATCACTGAATTTCTCTCCTTTGACTCCAGAGATGGCAGGCCTACATCTCAAAAATTATTCTAGTATTTGAAGTAATTGTGAGCTGTAATTGTGAAGTAATTGTGAGAAAAATAATCTTTTGGGAATTCAATGTTCTTCACTGAGAGAGGAACTGTACTTTGCAAAGTGTATTCCACATGAATAATTACATAAGGATGTTGCAGAAAGAAGACATTTTTAGGAATGGGGCGGGTCTGCAGTAGCTTTCAAAGACTGAAGTTTANAATCTTTTGGGAATTCAATGTTCTTCACTGAGAGAGGAACTGTACTTTGCAAAGTGTATTCCACATGAATAATTACATAAGGATGTTGCAGAAAGAAGACATTTTTAGGAATGGGGCGGGTCTGCAGTAGCTTTCAAAGACTGAAGTTTATACAGTCAAGATGGATGGATGGATGGATGGATGGATGGATGGATGGATGGAGTGACTAATTTTCAGTTATGTATCTTCCATTGGTCACATGCTCTGTATTGCAGGTTCTCCGTGTGTATCTTTCATATTTGAAGAAATTGGGGGTCCTACTTGGAGGGACAGAGGATGGTCCCCCGGATTCCTTTTCCCTGACCTTGTCCTTCATCTCTAACCTCCAGCGAGTTGTCACCCCACTGCAGAAAAGACAGCAGAGGGGGATGCTGTTCTTTCGCACTACCATTAGGGAGCTACAGGTACGTATGCCTTAGAATTTGAGCAACACAATTGCATGTGACATTCATGTCTTCATTCTGAAGATCCAGATCAAAAGAAATAGGAGACACTCTTATTATATGCCTTTGTTTTGCAAATTACACTTGGGGCCTGTTGAGCTTTAAATAACCCATTAACTTACTGTCTTTAACTGACAGTCAGAGTTTTTTCAGGCCCACAACTCTCTCCCCCCACCAGTGCTAATTCCCTTTTAAAAAAGTCAATTCTTCTCTTCAAACTTCACATTATAAAAACAATTTAACTTGTCGAAAGGATCTCTTAACAGTATTAGGAAGACTATCCTGGTTTCCCTATTATTTCTTGTGAGCCAGTTTAGATTCATAGTTCAGCATATTAGCTTTGTTTTACTTGCAGGAAAAGGCACCTGCTATTGACTGGCTGGCATGTCTCCAGGCTGTCTTCCATCCTATGCCAATGAACCTCTCTCAGCCAATTGCAGTGCATGACATGGATTACTTAAGAGAAATGTCACAGCTCATCGAGGAATGGCACAAGGGAAGGTAGGAGGCAATAGCTATGGTTGCTCATGCCCCAAGAAATATTTACTTCAAATACTGTAGGTTTAATAGGTCTGTGTTAGAAGCTTCTGAATCCAGTGGTTTAACAATTGCAAGGCTGCTGTGGCTTTATATCCACAGGCTTGACCAGTGCTATGGCCTAGCATATATTCCCAATAGGCTTGCATGTGCGTGCACCATGTCTGAACACATTTAAAATAATATAATTCTGTGTGTCACACAGAGAGGGAACACAATGTCTTGACTGGCACCCATTCACCCATAGCACTCACACAAGCATGAACTCAGCTATTCCTTAGCTCCAGCTGATCAGGATTGGTCTACATTAGTGAAATATGTGCGTGCACACAGATGATATGGCTCACTTCAATAGCTGCTCTTAGGTATGCAGTCTGTCAGGAAGCTGGCCAAGATCTCCTGGAGTCTACTTGGATATATCACATGGAATATATGAGCCCCTAAGTCTTGCAGCCGTACTTTGGTTGCTGGTACTCTGGTGTCTTCCTGTTACAAACACACCTGTACTATCAGGTCTCTTCAGTAGCTGGTCCAAACCACTAATATTTCCAATAGCCAGCTCTCAGACTCCTGCTCTCTCCAGAAGCTAGATGGATCCAAAGTCCCTCCACTAGTCAACTCTCAGACTCATTGTCTCTCCAGCATTCAATTCCATCCCCACACACAGTGAGTGGAATGTTACTTAACAGTAGCATTTAATAAGATAGGACGTGTCCTGGTGACCATGTGCAGGGCTCAATCAGACAGACACCCTGGCAAGAACAAGTTTACGCTCAACCATCCCTTCTTACCACCTTTCCTCTCCTTTTTCCCACATATATTCTCCCAATCCACTATGATCCTTCCCTTTCCCTGCCTTTGGTCCTTCCTGTAAACATGCCATCTTAAATCTTACAGAATCCCACAGACCTCTCGTAATATTCTGTAAGTTTCACCCAGTCCTAAAAATTATCCTTCTCCAACTTCCTACAAAGAATCCTGTGCCCCAGCTGGCAGTTACCCTTTAAGTCTCCACAGTGTTTTGGGGAGTTTCTTTAGTTGACTCCTTTCAATCATCCTCCTTTGATAGCCTCAGGTGTATTCCATTCAGAGTACTTTGTTGTCATTGTTCAGGTTCCTGGGATTTCTCTGGCTCAAGTTACTCCTCTGACACTTGCCTCGCTTCTTTGTTTATGGTGACCAGCCTTCAATCTTCTGTCTACAGGGTCCCTCACATTTATATGATTGTTTGTCTGGTTGGGAATCTCTCCCCAGCCCTTGACAGTCGATTCCAAGATGCACGCCTGGAGCTGCATAAGATTATTTATGGAAAAATGGGATCTAGAATGGTGAGTTAGCCTTTTATCAGCTTCTTCAGCCTCCCCAACAGCTGAACACCATAGGTCATGCCTTCTGAATGTTCCCTTGATGCCTTAGATGGATGGAGTTTCTTAGATTTGGAGAAAAAACTGCTCTCCCCAGGTCATTAAGTGCTTGTTTTTTCTCAAAAGAAATGTGTGAGTAGACATGATACACAAAAGTTTAGAGAGCTGAGTGTACTGTATCATGGAGTAGGGAAAAATATATAGATGGTCATCTTTCTTCTATGAATTTTTCTCTGCTAACATATAAGTCTTCATCTTGAGGGAAAGTTAGTGGAGTAAATCATAAGGAAATAAATGTTTTACTAGAAATGTTTATGGAGGTAGCTTAAATAGAACTACATTACTTACTCACTGCTGTCATTTTTAGACAGCAGTGCATATGCTACTGACCACACATCTACATATCATATTACTGATTTCCTAGTTATTTGTCCTCACTCTCATGTGTCTCTACTTCTTTGTTCATACAGATCCCAGCTGAGCGCTGGAGGAAGTGCCTGACTGATACTAGCTCTTTCTTTGAGCCAGTTCTAGGGAAGATGATTGTGCAAGAAATTTTCCCTGAGCAGACCAAGAAATTTGTAGGTATTCATCATCTTAACCCCCAAGTAGAGCTCAGCTTCACCTCTTTCTTTTTTTGACATGCCACCTTAAGACCACATCAGGACAGCAAAATCATGTGAAGGTTTCCTGCCTTTTTATGTATTCCTCTGGTTATGCACTTTCCCTCCTTTTTTGGGAATGTGTCAGAACAAGACATTGTCATTCTAGAATAATCAGTGCTAAATACCAGCTATTATCTTTGTCTCAACTGTTAGAAAAGTCATATGTGCAGCACCAATAGCTATGACAGCCCTACAAATGCATGCAATCTCTGTGTGCTCCCTGGAATAACAGTTAGTGTTAACAGTATTCATCACCAATGTGATATATCTCAATAAGAACACTAAACTATCATATGAAAACATTCTGAATGGATCTACAGTAAAAAAGAACACCTACCTGCAGTGTGGAAAAGATTTCTTTTTTTTTCATCCTGTGAAATTATTGAATGAGAGGAATTGTGTCCCTCTTAGTTACTGTGAGAGGCCAGATGAAAAGTTGTGTGGGAGAGAACAGTGAACCTTGGGAGGAAAAACTGGATGCCAAATAATTTAAGTCCAAATCACTGTAGAAACTAAAATCTTCTCTTTCATCACAAAAAAAAAAAGGAATTTTCCCCCAGTTATTCTGAGGTTGAATTGCTGGAACATGGGAAGTTGGTAGCTAAGAGTGAGCAATGTTTTTGTGCAGTTGTGACCATGCCTTTTTTCCTCCATGGCAGGCTGAGCAGATGTTCTCTGTGATCCAAGATTCCCTCTGTGACCACCTGGATCAGGTGGAGTGGATGGATGAACAGACTCGCCGAAGTGCTAAAGCTTTGGTGCGTGCAGAAGGCAGAAAGTACTGAGGCCTTCCTTTCCCTGAAGCCTTAGGAGAAGGAATAGAAGAGACCTGCACTTTTACATATTCCTACCTGCTTCTACAAGCACACAGTCTTAAATAGATGTCTTATTCATACTAAATATTGAAGGTGGTTTTAGAAGTGCCATTATGCATGGGTACATACACTGATGGGTAGGCATAGAGAGGATCAGTTTTTGTTTGTCCGTGGATACTCTGAATTAATTTTATTGAGGTACAATTCAATTTTATACATCTAGTAAGGTTAAAAGCGAAAAAGCTGAATGGCAGAAGACAATACAAAGAAAAAGAATAGAACAACATTAGGCCTCAGGTCACAGAGTTGAGAAAGCAGAGCAGCAGGACAAGATGTTTTCTTGAAACAGAGTAGCTCTCCTTTTAAAGAGCTGACTCACAGATCATGCTTACATTGGTTGGAAATAGCCTTTAAAAGGACTTGCAGAATGTAAAGCCTCCTATTGATCAAGTTTCTTTATGTTTATTTGTTTATTATTATTTTAGGTTTCCAAATTACAAGTGGAGATTGGTTATCCAGCTCACATACTCCAGACTGACAAAGTGAACCTGGAATACCAGAATGTGAGCCATATAATGTAAACATGCCTGCCTCATTATTGGCAGTTTACCTGTATCAACTGCTATCTTGTCTGCTTACAAAAGAGGCTATGACCTCTGGAGCACATTTCCTACTGATCATTTTTTGGGAACACATGGGGCCAGAGAACCTTAATCTGTTGCTTCTATACTGATGCCTATACTGTCTCCTATTTAGAGTGGCTGGCCTGATAGAAGTAATTTTTTACCTGTTTGTATGTTCTGTTTGGCCTTCAGATAGCATTCCTGTCATATCTTAAATTGAAGGTCTTCAGAACTGGGAGAGAAAAAAAACTACAAGTATCTCATTGGTTTCTCTTTTGATTAACCCTTTTTTGATCCATGGGACTTTTCTTTTTCTCATTTTTTCTTTTTCTCAATTGTTAATTCATTCCTTGCTTATGCCCAGTGACAGACACATTCCCTGTCTCTTCCCTCAGCTGGAGATAAATGAAGACACTTTTTTCCTCAATGTGGTGGCTTGCTTGAAAGTACTGAGGGAAAATTCCTACCTGAAGCTTCTTCAGCATCACCCGCAGAATAAGTGAGTCAGATAATGATCTGAAAAGCATAACAGAAGCACATACTTGTGAACCAACTGAGGTTGGAGATCAACCTGTTGGGATCACCCAGTCCAGTCCTCCTTCTCAAAGCAGGATCAGCTAGAGCAGGTCACTCAGAACTGTGATAACTGTATGTCTATACCCCTCTTTTACTGTGGAAGAAGAGGAAGGGCAGGTGGGGGCCGGTGGGCAGGACTGGACTTAGTGCTTCTGAATGTGGTTTCACCAGTTCTGAATGTTGCTGCAGGTCTGCATTGCTGCATCCTACTTTAAAAAAACCTTGAATTTGGCAGCCTGTCCTACATTCAGCCTGAGCAATGCTACCAAAATATGCCATCATTCTGAAGAGACCACCAGCTCCCTGAAAAAACCCCCACTTTTTTTGACCGTGCACCCTTGATTAAGAGGAATATCTGGTTCTCCTGGGCTTCACAAAAAAGCAAACAGCAAAGCGCTGTGATGACATGAATGCTGGTGGAGTCACCTCAAAGGCAGGACATTGGATGCTTCAGAAGGAAGGCAGCATTGACAAATGTGCTTTGGACCTTATCCCTCCTGAAGAGTATTCTGTGCAGGACTTCACAGGAGGTTACTAATCCTAATTTACTTGACAGGGAAATTGTGAGGGAGAATCCCTTCATGTCTATGAAAACTAAGCTATTAGTTCTGACCATCTGTAAACAACTGAAGATTTATTTCAAACACCTGTAACTCTAGATAATGTGAATTTCATAATTTGCTGGTGCTGAGTGAACAGTTGAACTATTTTTGCAAGCTCAGTGTGAGAAAGGATCAAAGTTTGAGATAAGGAGTTAATACATTCTCTGATTTCTCTTTTATTTTGCTTCCAGCTGGCATGTGCACCCCTGGAGTGTGCATTCATACTATTCAATAAGGCACCACATGGTGGTCTTTCCAGCTGGAATGTTCCGCAGTCCGTTTTTCCACATGGAGTTTCCCAGGTATGGAGGGGCTTGAGAGGTGCAAGCTGAATGTAGTCCCTGGGCTGCATCATGCTTCCAGGAGGAATCACAGTGGGTGGTCTCTCTTTAATCTCTTTTTCATACTGCATCATACTGCTTGATGAATTCTGAGAGACAGTGATCATGGACTCTGCTGAAGCAAAATCAGAATCTAGGTGAAACTAAACTAAGACAAAGATATTATTCCAGAGCAAAGAGGCAGAAGTCACATGTAGGTTAACTGCAAAGAAGACATTTCACCTTTGCCTCTCATTTTCTAGATTCCAAGGATTCCTGAAATCTAACCTAGAGAAAATAGGAGCCTCACAGAGAAACTTCTTGTCAGAAGTCTTTTTCAAATGTATCACAGTTCTTCTCTCATTTTTTTTCTAAGAAACCTTTCCTACTAAGCAAATAGATGTTTAATTGAGTCTTCCCCTAAAATAACAACACTTCTCTAGACCATACTCCTCTGATTGTGTTCTTTCATCACATGGAACAGATCTCTTAAGCAATATTTTTTCTGATAATAACAGCACTCCAAGCAGTTGACTGTAAACATATAATTCAATGTCCTTTTTGCCTGGTAGTGGATAGATACTTGTCCTAATACCATTGTACTGAAAGATAAGCTCACATTGTGGCAAGAGGCTGAAGTTTGAAAGAAATATGTCTCAGTTAAAAGTAATTACTTTCTCGATGGTGACCTAGGAGATCACCAGTGTTTGCAGTATTTAATTAATTTATTATATTATGAAGAAAAGGACATCTCAAAAGAATAGTAGAAATTTTTTTTTTCCAGTGGCTGTCACTAAATCCTTCCTCTGCGAAAAGGTGTCTATGCTTTCTTATTTCCTTTGTATTCCTTGTTAGTAAAGCACATTCTTCTCACTGTCACTTCAGTTGAGTAGATTGATAAGTAAAACTTAATCAGCTTTTGGTGAGTTAGTACAATAGCATTTTCTAGGATGATGCTCCAGAGTTTAAACTTTACTGGCAAAAGCCAATTCAGGTGACTATGAAGATAATTTTTAAAACAAGAACTCAGAAAAGCAGTACAATTGTTATAGTATCATAGAATCATAGAAAGGTTTGGGTTGGAAGGAACCTTTAAACATCATCTAGTTCCACCCCCCTGCCATGGGAAGGGACACCTTCCACTAGATCAGGTTGCTCAGGTTGCTCCAACCTGGCCCTGAACATTTCCAAGGATGGGGCATCCACAACTTCTCTGGGTAACATTTATAAATTATCAGCTATAGAGCTCCTGCTGTGTTCCCAGTGAAGGAATAATGATCCAGTATGATAATTTCATGCTTCAGCAGTGTTAATCAGTGCATGGGAAGAAAGAAAGAGCACATAATTTCATATAATGGAAATGCATTTTGAGTGTTCTCTTCCTTGTGAGAGTATCTGTAAATTCATTGCATAGAACCATTGATCTTCCATTTGAAAAGAACTACTGAAAGTCTCTAGGACAACCTCTTGCTGGTAGCAAGATTGCTAATGCTAGACCAGAGTAATTGCAGTAAAATCATCATGATTTTAATTTGCCTTGCCAGTTTTATGTATCCTTTCTCACTAGACAAAAGTTGCAAGATCGCTTCTGCAAACATCCTGCTTTTGTATGGTTACCATTGTAGTTGCTGTTTGTGCAGCATTTCAGATAGCAGAGGGTTAATAAGGACATATTTCAACAACATTACCTGTCATTACAGCTAATAAAAGCAGAATCTCATTCATAGACTCTTCATTGTTATGATGGCTTATTAGCTACAAATATTTTAAAATAAGCCCATAGTACAATTTTAAGCATTGGTAGGATAATTTACACTTGTATTTGCACTTTTACACATCTGAGTGACAATACATAGAAAGTGTTTCTGTATGGTCCCAGAGTAGAACACTCCTGTGGAGCACAGAGTTGTGCTCAGTGGCTATAAAGAATGCTCCTCTGCCCTCTTTTTCTTTCCAAAAGCACTCTTTTCATCTTTATTTTTCAGCGCTGTGAATTTTGGAGCCATCGGGGTCTTCATGGCACATGAAATTCTTCACTCATTCTATGGTTATGGTGGGTACTGGCTGTGGTGTCTTTATTTACTCTTCTAAGTCCCACTGGTACTTTCCCTTAGAGGATCTGAAATTCTGGTCCTTATATCAGTGTATACCTATATTATTAAAGTAGATGAACTCAAGGAAAACACATTCCAGTCCATGCTGGCTACTAGGAAGAATCAGTGATTAATGTGAGGAACACAGGTGAATGCCATAAATAGCTTTACTTCTAGGACTTTTTTCCCCACAGTGTTGCCTGGGGGCTGTCCTGCATGCAACAGGAGTGCACTACAGAGATCTATAGACTGCTTGGTTGAACAGTATGAAAGCTACAGCTTTAATGTCAATGGAACCTTCACACTGTTGGAGAATACAGCTGACACTGGAGGGCTCGCTGTTGCTTACCAGGTATTGTGGCTTGCTTATTTCTGCAGTCTCATAGCCTCAGTACATAACACACAAGATTGCCTTGCTGCTTCTTCTCTCTCCCACATCCTGCTCCACTTCCAGATTTCTTGCTCACCTGTGCCAGTGAAGCATGAGCCCAGCATGTCCTCTGTTAGTCCAGAGAGAGGTTTCTCACAAAGCTTTGCTTATAGCCTCAATATGTCCATGTAAGACAACTTCTCCCCTTGACCACCTTTACTTCCCTGTTTATGTCATGCATACAAAACCATGCTATTGTATATATCCTTATGTTGTACTTGAGGATGTAAGCTGAGACATGAAAAAGAATTTTGTTTGGTGGTGAAATTACCCCATAACAATGTTTTCAGCAGTACTTTAGAGAGAATTTTTTGTTTCCTCATGCAGTACTTCAGGAGTTTAACTGCTGAGGGTGGTGTGAGATCCCTAGGTCTAAGATGGTACTTGTTACATCCTTTCATGAAGAACACTGGGAGGTACAAAGTCTTTAATTTCTAGTGAAATATTTATGATTTCTTTTGAAAGTAATTTTTGTTCTTTCATAGTACAATTACCACATCTTATGACAATGTGTGGGGTAGTATCTACGTAGTAGCATCTGAAATGGTAAGGAAGGTAATTATGTTGTTATTCTCCCACTTTAGACTTATTAAGGGCATGGCCAGCAGCAGAGGGCCTCAGAGTGAGGAGAGAGATACAAAATTGCTAATTTACTAAATATTTATTAGATTGATAGATTTCACTGGTAGATGACATGAGCCTGTGATACTGTCTAAAGGAAGATTTATTATTTTCCATTTTATGTCTCCACAGGCCTATAAGAATTGGCTGAAAAAGCACAAAGAAGAGAAGGATTTACCGAAGATTGGACTTTCACACGATCAACTTTTCTACCTCAGTTTTGCTCATGTAATGAACACTAGTCATGTGCCTTTCTCACTCTCCATTTCTTCCATGCTCTTACAGTTTGTTGTTCTCAATATTCAATCACTTTTGCCCTTCTTCACAGAACTGGGAATGACCAATGATTTTGTGAGATCCTGGATCTTATTTAGAAGCTAAAATTAATATTTACAGCTCCTAACCTGTTATGGATCTCAAAGCTACCAAAAGGCCTGGCTGCAAATACATCTTTTACAAAGCACTGAAATCCACTATATTTAAGTCGTAGCAGACCAAATGTGTCAGGGAAAGCAGGCTTCATTGCCAGCTTCTGAGTGCTTGTTTTGCTGTTGAGAGCATTCTTACACATGGAAAGTGAAATCTAACTGTAAAAGTCATGTATCTGTCCATCCCTTCCTTCATTCACCTCTCTCTCATGGTAAATGACTGGATGCCATATCCCTCTGAGTGACTTAGTGAAAAAAAGAGTTTAAAATGTTATTTAGAGATAAAGAACTAGAAGTGTATGCACACATAACTTGCTGTTTCTGTGGGAACCTGCAGTAAGGATTTTTGCAAATTGTGCAGCTATGCATAGCTGTGCTGTCAGGTTCCTCATGGTAGATGGTTGGATTTCTGTGCTCAAAAAATCACATCCTTATAAGTCACTGTAATTGTGCAAAGGGAAAAGTTTTGTGTGTTTATTAAGTCAGAGTAATGTGTAAAAAAATAGCTTATTGCGTCTTGGTGACAAGATTTGCATTTCAGAGGCTATCTGGCAGTTACTGCATCATTTGATGATAAATAAAGACTGAAATAATGAGAATGAAGACTTGGACTGCCAGTTTAACACCAGTAAAGTCATATCATCCTCTCCTGAGTCTCTTGACTAGTAATGGGACTTTGTGTAAGTGCTCTCCTTTGTTGATGAGCACTTGTTGATTTCACTTAAGAAGCTGAATGTAGGCGCTGAGACAACATCTCTACCACTATTATAGATGGAGTCCAAGGTTGCATAAGCCTAGCCAGGTGGCCGAAATTCTTTGTGTTCTGGACTATGCAGTATAGAAAAAGTGCAGATGGCTTGTCAGAGAGTGAAATGGGGACAGAGAAGTTTAAGGAAAGGGAAAACAATCAGAAGAAAGATCTGAACATTGCTGGCAGCCATGTATGCATGTTTCCTTGTTTACTACAGCACCCTCTGACATGTGCAGAGGCATGAGGAACCTTAAGTCTTGTTCACATGAGGACTTTCAGCCAATTTGACTTTTCTGTTTTGCTTCCCTTCAGGCAATGTGTGGACACCAGGATCCAGAGAAACTCCAGTCTTCCCTGAACACAGATCCACATAGTCCCTTGCCACTTCGTGTCTCTGGGCCTGTCAGCAATAGCCAGGACTTTTCCAAGAGCTTCCAATGTCCCAGTGGATCCTCAATGAATCCAGACAACAAATGTCGCATCTGGTAATGCGCATGGAAAAGGAGGAAGAGAGATGTGATCCCAGGGAGAGGAAGGCCTAACACATGAAAGTATGACCATCTTCTCAGGGCTTCTATGGTGACACGGTGCTCTTATTCACTCCTTTGCCTTCCTTTTCTTGTTATCCTTTCCTCAGCAGTTGATGGTAGGGAAATTCTTAAACTGATCTCGTAAGGAGGGGGTCTCCTCCAAGGCTTTCAGGGCTCTGTCCCAGATGTGTGACAAGTCCCAGGGCAGCAAGGTGGCTGGCCAACTTCTAGTAGGCAACAGCTTGTGAGGAGTTGTGAACAGAAAGATTGTTGCATTATTAGTCCCTCTGTTCAGTGCATTTACGTGTCTGCTCCAGCAGCCTCAGTGTCATGTTGAAAGGGCAAGTCAATATACTGGAGCTGTAAGACTTGTTCATATCTTACAATAGCTCTTGGGAAAATCCTGTGGGTTACTGGGCAAACCACATGTAACTTACAATAGAGGGAAGAATCCTCTTCTCTTCTTTTGCTAATAAATGGAGACAGGTGCTAGGAATGACTCAGTGGCTGCAATTTGTAGGCTGAAAGGTGAGTCAATAATCAAGTTTACTGAAGGCCTTCTCTGCTCTGTTTTTGTTTCATCAGTAAAACTCAGACATAAGAGGAAAGAGGAAAGCACCCCCATTAATGGGAGGGGGATTGAGGAGCTGAGAACAGATTCTCTTCTTTTCCAACAAGACTTTTTTTTTTTTAGTGTCTAGGGTTGAGGATATGGTAGAGGATGCAGTATGGGACAGTCACAAGGGTTTCTAGAAGTTTCTGAAGGTTGAACAACTAGAATTCCAAGAGCTTCTCTGGATCCTGAAACTGGTTCTCTCCTTACATTTGTGAATATTTGTCATCCAAGCAGAGGAGTAGAGCTGTTATAGGATTTTACTTTCTACTTGAAATTGAATTTTAGGTATTAATTTGCTTTAGAGCAAAATCAGAGTAAGAAGCAACATGCTTTGGAGTAGCAGAAGTGCCTAAACCACGTTCTTAAGAGCAATGTAATAATTGCATCTATTTCAGGTTCTCATAATTAGAAAATTTATACCAATGTTCTAAAATTTACTGATGTTAATAAGTATAAAAAATACACCTTTTGCATACTCTTCAAACTGTTCTTGTTTATGGGAACATTTTTATTTTACTTATTATATTGCTGCCTGGGGATTGTTTTTGGAATAGGTGATAGCAAGTGGAAACATCCCTTATCAATGTAAGCATTGTAAAAATAACTGTGTTAATCCTTTTCAAGTACTGACAAATATAGCAAAATGTTTTCCAATAACAGACTGTTCAGAGATTTTGTTTTCATTAATTAAAAAAAATACTAATAAAGTGTTTGCTTCTGAGAAAAAAAATTACTTTGATTTCAAACTCTTTATCATCAGGCCTGTTTCTTTTTTCTGTATTTGTACTGCTCACAGCATGACTGGTGCTCTTAGCTGAACTTCACAAGTAATGAATAAGAATACCTCAAAATAGTTTGACTTATTTACCATCATAAAAAATAACAAAATTGGTCTTATGCTTATCATTACCATTTATCAGTGGTTCCTTCCTTTCACTCATTCAATTGATTTTCTCCTAGCAGCATGTCCATACAGTTTTTCTTTTAGATGCTAATAGGAAATAACATTGCATAATACTATGTGTAATACAGACATTATAGCGTTCTGAGACTGCTCGACTTCTGTGTTTATAATGTTTAGAAAAAGCTAAAGCTACTGACAATATGCATTTTGAGGAGTCTAGCTTTTTTTGTATCTGTGTTGTTAAGTGTATGGGTAGGTACAGTTCCCTGGAATACGGTTTTTTTTCTTGTTCTTACAATATATGTTGAATTTAATAATATTCTGTTTAAAAGACAGGGTCACCCCTGAAATTGGTGAGTTGAATCAATTCTTATTATTAACTATGATGTTTTTACACAAAGAACATGTGGGAAGTGCAAGCAGGGAAGGCTTGCTTAGAAAAAATTACTGAGAATTTATTGTGTTTCTCAAGAAGAAAGGAAAACACTTTCAATATGTGCACAGGGTCCTTGCCCTTGTCTTCAGTGTTCTAGTTCAGTTCCCTGGGATGTGGTTGGTGAAGACAAGCTGTATTGTCCAGTAGGTGATCATGAAACACAGGTAGATGTTCAAGTTGTTATCATCCATGATCACAGAAATTATTTCATGCTCTATGTCATGCATAAAAAAAGAACAATCTTCAGGAGAAGAGCCAGATCCAAGAGCAAATCCTTCACAGCTGAATTGCTCAGTGTCTCTGAGCCCTCAGGCTGCACCATATCAATCACCTCCATTCCTTCCCCTGTTGAGGAGGCCACAAATGCCTCCTCCATTTCCTCCCAGCCTGTAAATGAGGGAAAAAGGGAACAACATAAGCTTTCTTTTTGTTCACTTCTTTCATACTTGAATCCTTTTTACCTCTACTTCTCTCCTGCTTTTTTCTCCCTGCTTTCTAAACTTTCAAATCCATTTCACCTTCACTGTATGTGCATTTCCTCCTTCAAAAGCAGCTTTCATTCATACCTCTTTCCACTCTCTGCTTCTCTTGTCCTTTTCTTGTTTCTGTGATTCTGATTTTGAAATCTTCTCTTTCAGAAATCACTTTTTCCTTACTCTCCCTTGCATCTTCATGTTTTTCTCCTTTCTTGTACTTTTCCATTACAAAAGTCATCCCAGAGACATTATTTTATGTTTTCAGGGCCATGATTATAGCAGTACGCTCTGATAGCCCTTACAAGCCTCATCTGGAGCCTTTACCTGAATCCCATGGGTCCAGGAGCTGCATTTAAGCTTGGATCTGGGTCTCAGATCTCTATTTGTGGTCTGCTGCAAATATACTTATCTCCAGGTCTGTCTCCATCATAGTTGTGCCTGGACCCTACTATTCTGGATCCTGACCTACAAACTGATCTCCTGGTTTGACTTTGAATATGCCTTATCACTATGGACTTGTCTGGCAGTCATGGGACTGTGTCTGACTCTATTTTCTCTCATTATTTCACCCTGCTCCCCAGGGGTGTCCAGGACCTTTCCTTTCAGATCTCTGTAGGGTGTGGGGGGACAGTTGAGACAGGAGGCTGCAGTCATGGCTGCAGGCAATCTAAGAGGCCTTAACATCTATGACTGGCCTGAACTTGTGCCTCCCCCATGTCCTCTGCCCCGTGTAAGTGTAGGATTGGGCAGTCACTGGACAGTGTCTGACCCTGGTCACCATCACTAGGTTTGGTCCTGACACTGACTGGTATTCCTCATTGAACTTGGACTTGTCTCAACATCGTGGACCTCCCTGGTGACCTCTTGTCTGACCCTGACTGCCATCCCCAGGCCTGTCCTGCTTGGGGCTGTGGGATGGCCTGGCTATCCCACTCCGTTGCAGGCTCCCTATTCTTTAGGGATCACCTGGCCTCCACTTCCACTTGACATATATCTTCTCATTCCTCCTCTGATTTTCTCTTTACAAAACCAAGTTTCTGTGTCCACACCTAATCTCATTTCCTGCCCTTAGCTGCTCTCCAAGCCCCTTATTTCTCATCCTCTCACTTCAACCCATCCTCTCACCTGCTGTCGGACTGCTTTCCTCTTGTGGTTCTTTCTTGGCAGTGTGAATGGTGCTCTGGATTTTCACTGGTACTGAGCAGTAAGTGGCTGGGAACAAACTCAACAGATAGATGGCAAATCCCAGGAAAATTATCAGGGTTGCATTATCCCCCATCCTATTTTCCTGTCCAGCGCGAGATACTTTTACTCCTCACTGTTTTTCAGGTAATGGAGACTGGACATAACTACCAGCAGAGTCTTGTTTTGGGCACATTGTGACATCATGACACCACGTGACATACAAAGGTTCACATGCTGTTAGGCAGAAACACTGGACTTTCACCCTGTGTAGCTAAGAAGATCCCAAAGCAAGAAAAGAGTGTGAAAGATTTGGGGAATAATTTTTTTTAAAAAGTATTTCTCTGCTGAAAGGTAAAAAAGAGAATGAAGGGGATGGGATCATAACAATAGGATGCTACCTAATGTGAAAAAAATCACACTTAATCCTGAATATTTCTGTAGCTGACAACTGACTGAAAGTGAACAAGAAGTGTTTTATAAGACTGGTACAAGTGGAGTGGAAAATGTAATGAATTTCCCACTTCCGTGCTTAACCAATTAATAGTAATTTGTGCTGTTTGGCTCAAACACCCTCAGTGAATAGAAATAAATTTTTTTTAAAAAATGCAGTCAAATGACAAGCATGTGTTTTAAATGACCTCTAGATGGTGATCTAACAACATCAATGCAGAAACAGCTCATCTTGCAAAGCACCTCTTCTACAGAGAAAAAAACCCCGTTTCCTGTCTTATTAACCCTTGCCATTGACTTTGCCAGACCAAATTCCCCACTCTAATTAAATCTCTGTCCAGACTGCATTTTAGAACTCTGATGATGACTTTTCACCATGTAGCCTAGAAGACAATTTTCTAGTTATTTTCAAACTCACATTTAAACCCAACTACTATTTGCTGTACCAAATTTCTTTCACACTCCTGAAATCTACATACAGATTTATGTTAAGATCCCTTGGAATTTACTTTAATTTTGTTTGTTTGTTTTTGTTTGTTAGGTTTTGTTTGGTTTTGTTTCTGTGTTGATTTTCATTCGTGGTGATTTTGTTTGGATTTTTTGGTGGTGTCGGAGGGTGGTTGTAATTTTTTGTTTGGGTTTTTTTTTTCCTTTTCTACTATTAGCAGTGGTCCTTTCATTCAAGATCGTCACATTTCTTTGCTAGACACCCAAAAGCCAGGTCAGGAAATTAGCTCATCAAATCAAGATAATAATTATCCCAGGCCTATGACAGTTACTACAGACTCAAGCACATGCAAGGATATATACACTCTGATTTATAGGCATTGAGATTTCTACACCAGGTGGTAGTCTTAGGTCAGCTTCAGCTTGCTGTCCAAGACCTACAACATTCTTTTTCCTGTTAGTCTTCAAAAGATTTTACACTCAGCCCAGAAAGTGCTCATTAGAAATATACTTCATGAGGTTAGAAGATGAATTCTTCAGAAATACTTATTGAGTGGAATTGTTGAATGTTACATTCAACAAATAAATAATGAATTTGGCTGTAAAATAAATTTTTTATCTACTGTCTCCTACTGAGTGGTGTAATAACGAGTTCAATGCACTGGGTATCAGTAGATATATACTCTAACACAGGAGTAGGACAGAAGCTTCAACAGATGTGCATCAGAAAGGATAAGAGAGAGTGGGACTGGAACGTGGAATTTTCAGTCCTGCAGAGCAATTAGTAAAGCAACTTCAAGGGGCATGTTCCCTGCAGAGATGTCTGCATCTAAAGGAATCTGTACTCAAATCAGCATAAGATTGTATTTCAAAGGTGTTCTGCATTCCTCACAGGGAGTGTGGAATACTTTCAAGCCCTCACCTGCACCTCTGAAATTCTTTATTTCACTGAAGTAGGTAAGTAAATAGATGCTGGATGTGAGAACTCTTACTATGACTGAGGTCATGATGATGTATTCATTCTGGCATAAGCCCACGCTCCTGCCTCAGCAAGGGTTCCTGCCACTGGATGCTTGCTCCTACATTTTTTCCTTTGCTGACACTAGTGTTGGTGTGGCTCGGTTAATGGGGTGTATTGGGTGACAAAACCATTTTAAACACAGGTTTTATTAGGTCCCTTTTCTACTGGGTGAGTTTTGGATGCAGTTAACTGTGAGGTCACACAAAGGCTGCTCTGCAGCGAGCCAACAGAAACAAATGATTGGGGTGGGACAGAGGAAGGCTGGACTGCCCTTTACTGAGTGACAGACACTACAAATTCAATAGAAGCCACGGCCTTAAAAAGAAACAGTGACTACGCAATTCTTCCTCGAGTACAGAGTGTTCTGACTCCTGTTTCGCTTTGTTTGTGGTTATATGTGTTCACTAGAAAAGGATGTATAACGAAAATAGGAAAAGGATGTGCTAAGATGAAATGTAAAACGAGAAAGATTTAAGCTAATAGCAGTGCTCTTTAAACACAGCTCCATCTCTGAAGAGTTCTTAAAATCAAACTGCAAAATTCCTTTAAAAGAAAAATAAATATAGACAATCAGTGTCTGACAAATGCTTTTTTCCTCAGTGTGGCTGACAGTAATAGAATATTTATCTGACCATCTCAGACCTTGTATATATATTTCTCTCTCAAAACACTCTGTTAGAGTGTTTTGCATGTGTAAATGCAAGTATGTGTGAAAATTTCAATTTGTATGCATCCAGCACAATAGAGGAAAAAAGGTTGAAAGAATTAAATTAATAATTACTTTTTCCCCCACTTTATCTCTATTCCCAGAATGAAATCACCCTTTGCCAGCACTGCCACCCCACTGAATGTACTATGTTCTTAAAATCTATCCTCAATAAACTGTTTAGTTTTAAAAGTTGTTGGATATTGGGCCAAAGTTGGACATATTTTAAACTCTTTTTTTGCTTTGGCTCTCCTGGTCTGCACATTAGTAGGCTAAGCTCACTTCTTGCTTCCGAAGAGGACTGAGCCCCATTCAAAAATCTCACTTCACATGGCCTGGTCCTTTTCTGGAATCCTCATGGTCCTTTCTATTTCTTGTCACACTGACTGAACTGGAAAACAGATTCCTGCCTAAGGCTGTGCTTTTCTAGCCAGGCCAAGAGATACAGGTTCCTTTCTGTAGCCAATGGAGTGGATTCTTACTGTAGTCCAAAGGACTGCCCTTGGACTCCTTTGAAGCTGAGGCTCCAAGAGGGAAAAGAACAGTGGATATGGATTCCTCTGTCCATACAGTGGTGGGGAATGAGCAGCATATGAGGGAGATGAATACACTGAAACAATTGGATAAACCACTTAGAGCAATAATTTCTCTTTCTAGGGATTGTGACTCAGTATTTCACGTTTTCCGTCCTTAGCAAATTCTGCAACATGACTCAGTGTGTGGCTCAAAGACGATGAAAATACCCAAGGCAGAGCAGCACATGGGCCACTGCTCTCAGGTTGAGCTGGGGGAGGGGGGTAAAGCAGACTAGTTAATGTATGCTTTCTCCCTCATCAGGTTGAAAGAGCTGGTGCATGAAATCCAGTAAAAGCAGCTCTCCGGTCCAGTGAAGCTGGGACAATTGGCAGCACCAGGAAGGTTATCACTGTCTGCATCAGATGACTCTCCCATGTGAGGTCAAAACCCCATTGGATTTGTAATGAGGAGGTGGATGAGGCTGTAAAGTCATTCCCAAGATGGAGCAGTGAGGGCCTTGAGGCAAGAAGGAGCCAATGAAGGGAAGAAAGGAAATGGACCGAAAGATCATAATCAGTGAATTTCTGCATCCTACCCCAAGGCTGTGTTCCTCAGAGAACAGGATAGTGCCAGGAAACTAAAGGCACACCTACTGGCTCATTTTGATGCCGGGATCAGAAATTGATAGAGATGGAGAATTTGGAGATACTGCAGTCTGTAATGGGGAACTCCAGAACACGACTGAAAGCAGATTCCCTTGGGAATGCCCAGAACTACGAAAGCCAGGCAACAGTGTAATGAGGAACGGCAAAAGCAGAACTTTGTGAAGATTCCAGAATATAAATTAAGTGGAGACATGCAGGACAGGACAGAGGGAACTGGCAGAGGGTTTTGTGACTACAGGGTGGGAATGACTCGGCAGCTGCAAGACAGGAATGATGGACGTTGCATTTGAGATGAATCAATGGCTGCAGCTCGGGCCACAGACAGTTGTGAGTAGAGGTCTGTGGTGAAGGGACTGCAGGCAGTTCTGTGTTATGGATACTGATCTGGTGTTGCAGGGAGTCATAAAGTGCACTTCAAATTCCGAGAAACTAGTTTCCTTCTGGCAAACCAGGCTTTTCATTTACCTGCCACACACTATCATCAAAATGCTAACTAATCTGTTGGAATCTGTTTTGATGACTATCCCAAGGTAGGTACTCCCCCTCTCTGCTTTCTCATGCAGAATTCACAGCTTCTGAAGTCATCAGTGAAAAGAAAACCTAGAAGGAGGGGTCAAAAAGAGAAGAAGAGTTTGGAAGTGTGGCCATTTTTCACCACTAATATTGGATTCTGAAAATGGAAATATCTTGCTTCTTCTAAGAGTAGATAGCAGCAGCCAGGTTGTATCATCCCATACAAGAGATGAAAACAACATCCTTACCCCAAAGGCTTTGTCTATCTCACCATGACACAGCAACGACAAATGAAAACTCCTGAGCTGGGAGTGATGGATGATTATTTCAAAAAATAGTGCAAACTGGATTTCCACTGAAGCATGGGTTGTATAAGCCCTTTCTCTTCTCATTCTCTTCTTGTGCCATTTCTGTTTTCATTTGCTCTCATTAATTATCTAAAATAGTAACAGTAGAATCATATGCAAGATATATAGTATGAATTAAACCTGTATTAAATCTAGTATTAAGAGGAAGAGAAAGAGTCACCTCCACAAGGCAGTTCTTTCCAACCAGCTCAAACAGCTGTTACTTTTTACTCTTACTCAGACTTAACTAATTTTTTAAAATATCTAGATTTAAGTGAAATAAACAACCCTGCCTGTAATTTTGAGAAAAGTGAATTTAGATAAATGAGAAAGTTCACATTTGGAAGCTTCTAAATCAGAACAACTCAACTGATTGCTGGGCCACTTCTTTCAAATACGTAAAGAACCCAATTCCTTCACCATCAACAGAGGAGTCAGAAAAAGCTTTAATTGTTGAGGCACTGGTCTGTGTGGCCTGTTAAACCTCATACCATTAATCCAAATATATTTATGTCTGTCATTAACCACCTCCACATGTATTCAATAAATATTGAAACTGCTTTACAATACCCTTACTATGCCTGTTTTAAAGCAATTTTATGAGTTTTTTTCTCTAATTTACTTCAGGCTACCCTGGCCAAATTTAGACACAATATAAGACATAAATTACTTGAAAAGAATTTCAGCTTCTTATTATTTCAGAAAGTCCCAGTTATTAAAGCAAGTTCTTAAGAAAATTAATAAACTATCCAAGATTATGAGAAACACAATATGGCAATATTTTTTGCCTTTTGTTCTGAATATACTCGCTTAATATTTTCAGAGTTCTCTTTTTAGCAATAAAATCTAGGAACTAATCTTTAAAAAGCTCAAAAAATCCAGGGACCCAGTCGAACATGCACTGTAGGCTTTTGGCAGAAGGCATTGCAGTGTTTGTACAATGCAAGTTGTGTTCATTTCCCATGGAATCGGAATATATCCATACCTCTCTTTTTTATTCAGCTTTTATGATGTAGACACTAATTTTCTTTTGTTTGTGAAATGATCCAAGGCCTGTCCAGAAAAAGATACAATTTAATGACTATTTAATTAAATTAATAACTATAAGTAGTAGTTATTATTTAATAAATTAATGTATATATAATTATGACAGTAGAATGGGGTCTCCAAGTGGATGAAGTCTACATATACTCAGGGTTCTTGCAAATGAGAGTCTGAGGCAACCCTCCATTTGCTTATTGAAAACACAGAGAAGAGGAATGGTATAACAACCATGGGAATGCAAAAGTCATTAGGTGCATTGTCAGGGCCTTGGATCCCTTTCTCCCCAGGCAAACATCAGTGACATTGTTCTGACATGCTTTCTTTATGAATGGGCAATTATACAAGGTTCTGTCTTAATTTCTCTTGAACCCTTTCCAGAGTTGACCACATGATGTAACTGTTCATCAGATAAGGTACACAAATCACTGCTGCAGTCTCCTTCCAGGCTGTAATTTGGTTTGGGGTAAATGAGAGCAGTACAACGATAAGATGGAGATCCAAGATAATTGGGTAGTTGGTAAGAAAGTCTGTGATAGTTCACTGCTGTCAGAGGTGTTGCTCTGAACTGCCCCTGAAGCTGCACAATCTGTGTCATGCAGTATATCCCAGTCACTCTTACTAGCAAGGAAGAATATATGTAGTATTAAAAGAACTAAGTAAATAATTCTGTGTTCAAACAATTAAATGTGATTATGAAGAAAATTAGTCTTTTTTCATTCTTATTATTCTAATCATGTTTTCTAAATAGCCATGGAACACTGCTTGTTAACCTTGGTGACTTTCACTTCTGAATTTCTCATGGGATAGTTATCATTCCAGTTTCTCTCTTTCTCCAGTTCAGAGCAGTTTTACTGTTCCAGTCTCACTGTTTCTTCCTTTGGTTTCTATAAGCCTGGATCTGCAATATTGACTTGCTGTAATTGAATAGGACGATGTAAGAGATTGGATTGCCCCTTTAAATGTAACTGCACTTGGATTTTTGAAAAGAAGTCAATTGCAAAACTGCAATGTCTTCATTGGAGCCAAGAGTTCACTGAAGTAGTACCTGCATGTTTGCTAGCTAAGTGGGAGTATTACAAACAGTCTTCAAGGTGTCTGACATAGGCAGTTACACAATAAACACTCTAAAATTTTAGAGTGTCGGGATTTTTTCTTTCAGTTTGCTGAAACTAAACCAGTCAATCCAAAATTGAATGTTTCAATGTTATTTCCTGGTAAATTATTTGACCTGTGTAAACAGAGTTGTCTGGAGAGGGAGAGAGAAGTGTTTGTGCCCCGTTGTGAAGCATTTAGACTGAGAGAACTGTGTTGCAGGACAGATTGGACAGGTAATAGCTGCAGCTGCAAAGATAGATGAATTGTGTTATCTACATCTTCTGTAATATACTTGACCTTCTCTTTATCTATTGGATATAGGTCTTTTAAACCTGTGACTCTCCCTTTTACAGAAATTCCTTCCAAAATAGGAATACAATAATACTGCCAACAAATGACTTTTCCTGTTTCTAATGGAGGTGAACATGTTCTGAAAGCGTAGCTGTGACAGAACTATCCCCTAGTATGATAATACTATCATGATTTCTCAAAATTGCAACAGAAGGCAGAAGTTGCCAGAATGTACATTCTTCCCATCTTACTCTTGCTAATGTGATGCCCGATCTGCAATCTGATCTGTAACTTTTGGAATGTGAACAGTGCCCACTGCTGCAGCACCTGAGCTCAGCTTCTTCCTGGGTTTCTTTGTGCATGTCTTGCAGTCTGGCCCTAGGAAACAAATAGCAGAAGTTGTTTTGAAGATTTTTATGTTGATGTTCCTCCTTCATTCCAAATATAGCAGATTCACAAGGCTTTATGTGAAGGAGAACCCCAAAGGTGGGGAAGTTCAAATGCTCTATATAAGTTATGTGTCTGCCTTTGAGATTCTTTTCATGTGAAATTACATAGTTGAAAGGTATACTCTTAGGGTTTTCTTCCTATGACTTCCTAGTCATGGCTTGGAATGTTTGCTGTTTCTACATGACATAAACAATATGCTATTAATATAAAAAGTACTTTGTACACTTTCATAGGAAAGGATAATACTATACTGTGCATAGGCAGTATTAGAGAACTGACACAAAAGATAAAATGCTAGAAATTATATTTGCTTTCTAGCAGTGAGAATTATTCTTAAAATTGCAAAATGATCTTTTATTAGCCCTGTGATAAGTTCCTCTGTTTTTTAAAGTAATCTGTTCACTTGGGTACAGTTTCAATGTATACCACTCAGGGTAGATAGCTGCGGAAAAACTGACCATTTAAATTATTCAGTATCAAATTACCTTATGATTTATTATCAGGTTATAATTGCTCTGTTTATTATTACAAAGTTTATCTCTCACAGGTAATGCAACAAAATAAGAGAAGCTGAATGATTGCTCCAGTTTATAGTCATCACCAAGATATTTTTAACACTCGTATGCCACCATGCGAACTGAAAATGCAGCCAAGAGTTTGTGTTCATCATACCATGGCAAATAAATCAGGATAGGTGGTGTCAGGCATAGCTGCCATACCTGGCAGAATTACTAGTTCAGAGAAGAAATTTAGTAATACAGTTTAAATTTATGTTGTCAGTAGTTTTTTTCTTCCAATTTATTATTTCTAAATTCTCCTTGACAAAAATGTAACCTTTACAAAGGCACTCTTAACCAGAACTGTTTTGGAGCTAAAAGCGTCCCTGAAATTGTTGCAAAGTTGCAGAGCACTCATTGGTCTGCAAGTTGGCAGAGTTTTGTGAACTGTGGATATGAGTCAGCAAAGTAAGTCCTACAGGTTTTATAAGCATTAGGGTATTGATGTACATGCTTCCCATACTCCATGTTCTGATCACATTATTCCTGAAAAAGAAACAGATATCAGAGTTTTGTTACTGGATGGTGGAAATGAAGATGTGTCAAAGAGTTAGGAAAAGGAAATTTTCAAATGAGGAATGTTTTAAAACACTACGTAGCCTAAATAAGAAAAAAGCAAGAGATGACATGCCACTTTTTGAAAACTGGAACCAAAACACAAAAGTTATGATCTGGTCTGTAATAGAGATAATCAGTTTTCAAATGAAGTTTGTATATGGCATCACGTGAAAAATAGATTGTGAGTCAATGTTTTTACCTGACGTCAGAAAAAACTTAAGATGCAGTGAAGGCTTTAAGGCATTACTATTTTCCCTGTTAATTCAAAACAGAAGAAGCCAAACTGAATAAGTGTATTCGGTTACCTTTTCTTTTTCAATAAACTTGGTGACTCCAAAGGGCCAATTATGGAAAAATGCCGTGGGTGCACAGGAGATGTTCAGGCGGAAAAATACTTTGTGGTCTTTTCCCCAGGGTTTGGATGAAGGTCACTCAGATACAGTGTTCTTACAGCAGTTCTAAAGACATGACCTCTGATCTTGCAGGCTTCAGATCAGAAGATGGGCAAGGACTTGAGCACTAACGCTTGTTACTCCGCTGTACGAATGGGAAATGGCCCTCTTAAGGGCTTCAGCTGATCTGATTTGGTGTTTGTGAAGGTCCCACTCCAAGTGATGCTACCATTTCATTTATTTGGAGAATGATGGCCTTGAACATCCAGCAACTTGACTCTGAAATCAGGAGGAACAGATGAGACGTAGATTCTTCCCAACTATAAACACAAAGATCGTAGAGGTTTCAAGAGATGTCATGTTAAGAAGCAAGCTGGATCACAGAGGACTCTGGTGCGCAGAGGTAGTTCACACAAAAAACTCTGCAGGACAACAGAGTCACATTTTTTGGATAGTTGGTCACCTCCAGTAACTGCTTTGGCAAATGCTTGTAGGAGGTGACAATGTTGTAATTTTGATGGCTGTACAGCTCTAGCATGCACTAACATCAAGTGAATAAGTAATGATTAGATACGGAACATTCATATCTTAATAAAATACATTTTAAAGAGTTGCCAAATTTTTAGTTCTTAGGAGCACTTCTATAGATTCATAGCCTTTAAAAAGGCTGTAGTCTCTCCTTGCTCAAAGCAATGCTGACATCAAAATTGAATCAGCTTGTTCAGAGTCTTGTTCAACTGAGTTTTGAAAAGCTCAAAGAGCAGAGATGTCACAGCCTCTCTTGACAACCTATTGTATTGCTGAATCACCCTCACTGCAGTGTTTGAAAGTTGTTCCTTTTTTTCCTTGGTACCTCTGAGAAGAGTCTGGTTCTATCACCTCTGTCACCCTGTTTAAGGTAGTTGGACACAGCAATTAGTCCTGTACCTTCCCTTCTCTTCCCCTCCCCTCCCCTTAAGCTATCTCCATGATAAACAAGAGCAGCTGCCTTAGTCTCCCCTTGAACAGTGTTGTCCATCTTAGTGACCCTCTGTTTCACATGCTCCCCTTTCCCAGTGTGGGGAGCCCAACCCCGGATTCTTATTAAACGCAGCGTAACCCGTCTGAAATGGAAGGGAACAATAATATCTCTTGACGTACTGCCTACAGTATTGCTAATGCAGTCTAGCATGTGGTTGACCTTCACTGCTGCAAGGACACCCTGCTGGCTTACGTTCAACTTGCAGACTCCTTTCTGCAGAGATGGTCCCCAGCCAATCTCCCCTTAGACTGTAGTTTTCCTGCCCTAGATCCAGGACGGAGTATCTTTTTTTATTGAGTCCCATGAGATCCCTCTTGACCTCTTACTTCATTTTATCAGGTAGTGTCTGAATGGCAGTCTTGCCTTCCAGTGTAGGGACCATTCCCCACACATTGGGGTCATCAATTTACTGAAGGTGCCCTTGTACTTTGATTGTATTTGTGATAACATCAACAGTGTGAACAAACTCTGATCAATCCAGTAGAGGTCAGCCAGTCTCTCCTAATTAACACGCAGGGCACAGAGACATGTCAAAGCTTCCACATCACCAGGGTCTTGTTGTGTTTCATAGATAAATAGGTTAAAAACTAGGACACTCACTATGGAAACTGTTGGGAATAAGTAAGATAAAATATGCGGTTATATTTGCTATTCAGTTTTTGGGTGTTACACTGAGACTTGAGCTTGTCTTTAGTGACAGTGGATGTACAATGACCACGCTTCCACACTGGGACATAAGGGCTGAATCAAGGAGAAATAGTGTTACTACTGAGTCGCCTCCTGATGCTGTTTTATGATAACAAATTTGTGGTGCCTTGTTGTGATCTTTGTGTCACATCACCTATACTCCCTTCAGCAGCACGAGTGATATTTTTGTTGGTAGTTCAAGGGAAAGGTGTCATTTTGGGTCATCTGAACAATAAAAGAAAGAAATCCTTGGTGAAGCTGTAGTTTAAGGAATATTTAAACATATTTAATTGTTTGGTCCATTGCCAATGATAGTAAGAGACTTCAGGGAGGCTGTAAATGGGCCTCTGCCTGGAAAAAGTAATGAGTCATTCTTGCAAAGGGAATGGTAACTTTTTATTTCAAATTCTATTTTCAGATTCTCTCATGAAGATAGTACACTTGCTCTAATAATTTGTTTTCTAAATGTCAGTCCTATTCAGGTTATGTAAGTCAATGGAACTTCTTTCCACTGAAGAACATAGCTAGTTGTCACTGCAAGCATGCACTTCAAAACCTTCAGGACACTCTTCATAACAGAAAAATTCAGATGTGCCTGGATTATGTACAAGTGGCCAAAGACCTGACTTCGCAGGATAATTTTGTCCTGTACTCAGTTTTTAATCAGTGCACATCTGTTTCAGGGGACAGCTTTCTGTTATATTCAGCATTCTGAGGGGGAAGAGTGTGATGATTAATTTTGATCATTCATCTGTCTTTGATTATGTGGTTAGAACATACCTCTTTCTGTGGTGGAATAAAATTTCTCTCAGTTTCTTGGCGGGGATGAGGGTAAAAAATTCACTAATGCAATTACAGCGCTTATAGCTCTTTGGATGTCATGGTATATCAGGCTCAAAATTCATTAGCCGATAAAGTCTACTCAGATAACGTGAATCTGAAGAAGAATGCTGCATTATTAAACAGGGTAAACACAACAGAATCTGAGGAAAAACAAAAATTCAAAAAAAAAATCTCAACCACCAAGTTTTCCAGAAGTAAAGAGGAACATAACAAATTACTAATAAGTAACCAAATAAACAAATAAATTATTTTAGTTCTAGTAGTTACTTTAATAAATGCATTATATAAACCCCAACCAATTCCATCTTACAGGAGATTGGTTATTTCCTTTCTCAGTGCTTATAACATTTTATTTTAAGCTTAGTTCCCTGCCATCTCCCTGGATCAGTCTCCCTTTGCGTACAACACTCGTCAGTTTCTGCCATAAAATTTTCCATGAGGTATATAACAGTCCTTTTCCCAGAAGCTCAGGGCAATGAGTTCTGCAGCCCTTGAGTATCTTTCTTAACTATTGCAATACCATATCTGTGCACAAAGAGCAGGATTACTCACACAGTAACACAGTAACCTGAACCTTCCCTGGCTTAGCTAACCAGAGCTGATTGATAGACAAATACTTCTGAACCGGCCTTTACCTAGCAGTAAGTGCTCCCTCCCAGCAACAAGTACCTTGAAGAATAGCCTTCAGGATAACCCCTTTGAGAGGAACATATCTAGCTTCCCCGCTTTGTCTCAGAGGAGACCATTTTAAACTCTGTTGGCTTGGGATCTAGCTCTAATAAACTCACCTAATCAAAGGTCTTCCAACAGTTAATGCAAGAAACCACTGTCTTCTTGTCACTTCTCTACCAGAAAAATTCTGTAAGCAGCTCCTCAGATACCACAAGTGGAATCTACCATTTTCAGTGATTATTCCTTTTCTGGTGTTGAAAGCAACAAGTTCATATAAGCAGAAATATTGGTTTCTGCTTTAGGACCAATGGATTCTCTAAGTTAATTTTGCAAACAACCAGTCAGATCTGACATCTGTCCATGATCTCCTGCTACTGCCAAAACTTTTAGAACAGGTCAAGACTTCACTGGGACAATCTTCAAGACTGCAATTCAAAGACTAATAAATGCAGACATATTTATAGGACCTCTTAAATTGTGAGGGAAGTGTTAGGAAGCAGCAAGGGCTGGCTGCACCCTAACAGATGGGAAACATTGAGCCTGACTTCACACTAGAAAGTACAGGGGCCTCACAGCTGGGGTACAGTCCCACATTATTTGAGCAAGGTGAGTAGGCAGACCTGGAGATGGTTGCTCAAGCAAGAGCCTGGATTGTCAGACAATTTCATGGTGGTAGAGGCAGGTCTAAGATCAAGCCAGGAAGTTAATCCACTGATCACAATGATGTCCAGTGATGGTGACAAGGTCTGCTTATATATCCATATTGACAAGGCAAGTGTGAAGTCAAGCTGAAAGTCAGTCAGCAGGTCAGGGGCCAGATCACTGGACCCCATGGCCGAACACAAGCACAGCCGTAGACAGGAACTGAAGATGAAAGACAGACCTTAAACAGGGCTACTATTCTTCTGGGCAATCATGTGTGTGTGTGTGTGTGTGTGTGTGTGCGCAGCTTTTTGAAGGCCCTGGGTTAGACTGGTCAGGGCCATGAAAGTCCATTAGTACACTCAGGAGCCTGACAGTAAGTGTCTCCTCCCAGCAAGTGTCCTCACATCCTGCAGGGTTCTGGCCTCAGAAAGGACTGTTAGTAGAGTGGATTAGTTGTTGTGAGTTTCCATAGGACGATTTCAGGGGACACAAAACCAAGGACAGACTATTGAGAAAGAGAAGAAAGCATGGGAAAACTGGGGCTGGGTAGAAGAGCTCAGAGTTCCTATGAGGTCCCTAAAGGCTGGGTGGGCTTGAGAGACAACAGGGGATGAGTGGGGCAGAAATGCACTCTACCCTTGACAAGATTTGGCAAGGCAAAGGAGGCAGGGGGAAGGAAACCCTAGGAAACATGGGAGGAAAGCTGGAAACCTAGGCTATGTGGGAGACCATACAGACTTTGAGGCGATGAATATGAGTGTGGAGATATCAGATGAGGCTGGTCAGGACCATTAAAACCTTTTAGTATACTCAGGGACCTGACCAAGGCGGGGCAGAGGAATAAAACCAAAGATTTTTAGTCTGCTCTGGGATTTCACAGGTGGAAGATATTTCTAGCAAACCTTGTAATCTGAGATGTACAGTTGAATGGCTCTACCAGGAATTGCTCTCAGGATGCAATATTCTTAAAGACAAACACTTAACAAGGCCCAGATTTCCCCTGTTTGTCAGGACCAAAGTTTAACCTTTGTCATCAGCAGTTACCTTCAAAATTCTTCCTCTTCCACTAAAGCATATATTCAGGAGTTCCCCTAATAGTGCTTTGGACAGCAGCATAACTCAGAGCTGTGTTTTCCAGCTACTGAGTGGTGTCACCTGTTGTCACAAAAAACCCACAGTCAAAATCCAAGTTTGATTTCCTGTCTGCCATCCTGACTTAGTAGAACAGTTGCTATGGCCTAAGACCCAAAAAACTCAAAATCAAACCAGGATGTATTCATACTTCAGAGGTTTCAAAGAACCTTTTAAGCCTGGTGCCAGCTATGTAACTGGGTGTCAGTTTACTCACACCCAGTCTCAAATCAATGCTATAAGGCAAAAATGTTGCTGGCCACAGATTTGGGGGTTAGCCTTGCCATGGATGTATCCCAGAGCTATTCCTTCACATTTTTGTGATTTAGGAGCAAGGAGATTTTCTACTGAAAAAACAGGGCCTACACACACACTCATACATGGAACTTTACAATTGCTGAATGAAAGGCTTAGCTATTCTTGTGGCCCCCCTGGCCACAAAGTAAAACTAATTAGTGAGGTGCTCTTTTTTGCTGATGGTTTCTCTCCATCTGTTACAGGCTGCTTTAGAGATTCCTGGCAATACCCTTGGGCTACCTTTAAATCCCAGATTTCTTTTGAGGAGATCCAGATGAGAAGGCTCTCATGACTTGATTTCAGTATCTTATAACCTGACTGTCACAATTTTAATGTCAGTCTATAGTCCAGGTGGAGTTTCAAGCCCTTTTTTCACTTTGTCTGTATTACCTTATTTTGTGTTAGGACCCACTACCAGTTCCCTATCTGCAGGAGCAGATTATTGGTTTCACATTTACTCAATCCACCTTTCATAAAGGAATATGCTTCTGCTTCTACTGAGTACGTGAGTTCCTGGGACACCCTCCCCTGACAGCAGGCTGGGGGATTGATCTCTATATAAACCACCAGTAAATAAGCTTCCCAACTCAATAACAGAAAGCTTTCTGTCTTGAGCCAGTACCTCAAATCATAACAGTAGAAAACCACCCAGGACACTTGTCCGGGCTTCACCAGTGAGGTAGAACCCCTCTGACTTCCTCATTCAAGGTTTTTTACGAATTAGTAATACTCTTGGTGATCCTATTTCACTAAGAGATCTCCTTCACATTGCCAATATGACTGCAGTCATCAGAGGTCTTCAAATCTCTTTTGACTTTTCCTGGAAATGCTACAAAGTCCGCTGCAAATGTTGGCAGGGTAGGTTTGACAAAATCTAGTGATCTTTGTGCTGCTGTTCTGTAACAGTCAATAGAGCTATCGCTGATCTCTCATCCAGCTGACGAGGACCTTGGGAATGCATCTTTCGAGGGAATCTGTGCCTCTGCTGCCATTCCTCACCATGACTAGTTGTTCTTGCTTCTGCTGATCTGAGTCAAGAAGCAGAGACCACTCCACTTTTACTCGCTTAACCAGGCTTACTACACACACGTTCACGTATAACAAGGCCAGGCCATTAATTAAGGGAATTCAGTGTAATATTTTATTTACAACCAGCTTCCCTCTAGCCTTTTGCACTCTTCCAGGCCAGGAGATGGATTTGTGGAATTACACATCAGGATCAGTTGCATCATATAGAGTAGATCCTTCAAGGACACTTATGCCCTGATATAGTTTATAATACATTGTTAAGTTACGTCTGTTGCTGGGTTACCTGTGATTTACTGGTGGTGAAGTAATTCATATTTACACAGCAGATGAGCTCTTGTGAAGATAAGAGTTTCTCAAGACTGGTGGAGATAACACCATTAGTATTCTGCTTCTGGAATATCTAGTTATTTTCCTCTGTTACTTTGTTTTGGTTTTTGATAGGTGTCACCACTCAGCTGCATGATATCAAACTGTACATAATGCTGTGCTTTTCCATACAATCATCCACACCTTTGTTTTCCTATGCTACACGAATAAGATATATAACTTGAACAACTGGAAATATCACAGTCCAACAGGATTCCCTAACATATCTGTAATACACCAAGCAGTTGCTGCCTAGTTATTATTACAATCTTCTCAGATGGAAGATTATCCATGACAGACATGGAGAAACTACATCACTGTTTACTGCTGACTTGGGGAATTCTTGACTCTGTTCTGTGTTCTCTCTGTACTTGGAAACTGTTATTTGTCATTGCTTTTTCCTGTACTTCTGCTGCTCTCATTCTTGTCTCTCACAACTCACATCTTTAGAGCCTTTATTGGATGTTGAGATTTCAGGCAAAGAATTGCAGTACAACCAGAAATGTACAGGCGAAATGTTGAAAGACTGGTCTGGTTGTAGGTTGCACTTCCAGTCTTGCTCTTAAGATGGTAGTCTAAACTTGGGAATGCAACCCGTGCACTTCATTTTTGCTGTTGCTGAAACGACAGAATTTCTCTTGTGATTTCTGAAGTGGAAATTTTTAAGGGCTGACTTTTATAGTGAATTTCTTTTGTCAATTTTAGAAAAAAATGGAAAATGTATTTTTATTTTTAAGGTTTGAGCATGTATGTGATTCAGAGAGATTACATGCAAAAAAGACATGGAGAAATAAGTGGAAGAATAAGAGTTTCTGAATTGACTTGGCAGTCTGTGGCTCTGGCAAAACAGGCAAATCTTTGTGTGGAAATTTGTCCAGGCAGATGGTTTGGAGCAATACTTATCTCTGACAGATAAAACTTAGGTTGTCTGTAGTCTAGCCAAGATAACTTGGCTACTCCGGCTCTGAATGTGTTAAGCATCTAATTATGCTACTTTATTTGTCTACCAGATGCTTAACATGGATGTCGGGGGAAAATTTGGAAGGTAAATGAAGAAGAGAATTTCAATTCATCATAATAAATGAGTTGATTTCCCTTTCTTTCCTTTCTCTTCAAAAGCCACTTTGTGTGAGTTCTCCTGATACCACTCATTACATAATCTTCTGTGTTTAACAGAAACCTTAAAAAACTTTTCAGAAGATCAGAATGGGGGATATCTACCATGTCTAGCTAATTTTGTTTCTCCTTTAGGTTCAATAGGTTTCCTTACTTTTACAGTGCCTTTTATCTTTTCCATTTCCTGCTACTCAGAGCTTGCATTCCTGTGGATTTTGTGAAAGACCAGGATTACACTTACATCTTTGTAGTAACTTCAAAATATCATGCAGCTCTTGCAATTCCCCCTCCCCCTAAAAAAACCTGTAAGATAAAACCAGAAAGATTAAAGAAAAAAAAAAGGCACTCCCATCCTGATTTGTCACCAGATAAACACATTGGATTTAATCTTACATACCTCCAACACTCAAAATTTCCAGGAAGGTTAACAGGAGTTTTGTAAGAACATGGAATGTAGGGGTCAGGAACATTCAGAAGGAAAGGAATCCATGTACTGTGCAAATTACGTCTGTCTCTACATTAGCACTGAAATTACTTTTATAGTAGGCCAGGTAATAGCTGTGTTGATTTATTTTTGAAAAGAAAGAAGGGACTGAAATGGTGGATGGGATGAAAACAAAACTGGAGGTTATATGAAAATTTTTCCTGTGGTGTTTTCCTATAATTCTCCTGTTATAATTTTTCCTTTTCAAGTGTGTTGCTGGAAAATGCTAGCTTGAATTCAGGTTCACCAGAAGTCATCTCATTCACACTCAACTATTCAGATTTGCTTAAAAAAAAAAAAAAAAAATCAAGCCTGACCTAAAAGAAATGCATTGCACTATAAAAAAGTGCAGAGTATTGTCTCCAGCAAGATCACAATCCCCAGTGACAAAAGTGGGTTTTTTGCTCTTTTGTATTTATAGCCACTATGGGAAAACAGGAATTGGTTCTTGCTGAAATATTTCCACACATTGGCTTATTTGCACAGTTTCTATAGTCCTGCAAAGGGCAGCACATCTTAACTGTGCCATACATGATATTGGTAGACAGCCTAGAGCCGTGGGGTGACTGAACTGCACAGAGCCAGCATCGTTCCATCATTGCTGGTCTGCTTTAATTTTGTGTTGTGAGACACTGTGGTGTGAGAAACACATTTGGACAGGTTGTGGTTCGCATTTCTTCATGCCTACATTGCTACGGATGGCCTATGGATATAGAAGGGAATTTGTATGTAAGGAGATTTTGACATCAGCTGTCATATTTGTTAGATGGGGTCAAGCTGGAACTGAGAGAGTCCAGGAATCAGGTCAGTCAGAATTACCCCATTTCAGAAACAAGAGAAGTCAAGACAGATACCAGTAAAGGGCATCACTGGCAGCCAGGATAAAGACACTGTTTGCAGTAGGAGCTTGGAACAAGGAACAAGCAGAGCTAGAATAATATCAGGAGATAAAGGGCTAGGAGCCAGTCACAACATGACTCAGGAGCTGAGGAAAGGGATTCAAAGACCTAAAAGCACCTATCAGGTATGTGGAAAACCACATGCACCAAAACTATATAGACCTACAATCCACACCTCAACTACAAAGCCTTATCAGATCCTTAGTTTTTGAAAAAAACTATTTACAGCCTCCTGCTAGACTGAAAGCCCTGCAGTGCTTAAGTGGTATGGTCATGATCTGCTAAAGAGGTTTCAGTCCATAACATATGCTTACATATTTCGTCCATCTTTCATCTCCGTATTCTATTACCACTGAAAATGACCTCTACCATGAATTACAAGAAAATTCTCTTTTGCAGTATTAGACTTCATGTTCATACAAGTGGGTAAAGGAAAACTATTTAGCCAGCTTTACTGCAGTCTGAAGCCATAATGAGAGCTCTAATGAGCCACCCACGACCGTGTGGTGAGTCCGCCTGAGACCCTGGTTCGCAGCTGCTGGGACTGCCCTGGCTGCTGCAGCTGTTGCCTCCATGGTTAGCTGAGAATGCCCTCCTCAGCCTGCTGTCTGACTGTTCTTCATTTCTTGTACCTTAGAGCTGCTGTCAGGGTGGCAATGCTGCCCAGAGGAGGCAGGAATAAGCCACTGCTTTCCTGCTCTGCTGATACCACTCTTCTAGGGCTTGTACTGCTTGGAGAGACAGTAGAAAGTATTCTCTGCTTGGGAGAAATAGAGATTATGTTGGTCTGTCAGAGGCACTTAACACTTCATTGTCTAAATATCTTTCTCATCTTCAAGAGGAGTTGCTTCTGTCTCAGCCCTCACAGTGTTAGGAGGGATTCATTATTGATATTCTTAAAAAAAACCTACTAAAACCACAGTATATACTCTAAACACCTGGCTGGTATAAACTCTAACCTCTAATGTAGCAAGTAATATATTCTGCCCATTATGATAGCTTAACTTGACACTTCCTCCTAGAACGGGTCAGCTCAGTGAATCTTACATTTTAGGATATGATCCCTCAAGTTTGCCTTAAAGCATTGGGTTTTTTCTGTGTGGCAATTTATGTTTTTATTGAATAGGATACATCATGAGTTTATAGATGTTTGGATGTTAATCCTGGTTTTGTAATACCTCTAAATAAACCAGGAGTTTCAAAGAGATGACTCAGTCCTATAGCTTTACACACTTTTCTCCCTTACCTACTGATTCTGCCTAGGTCCCAGCACCCTGAACACAATTCTTTTCCACTACAGCAGGAGTAGGAAAGAAGGGATATTTCTGTTGATTCAAGGTGCAAGAATATTAGGACAGGCCTTTAGGGAAAGAAGATTAGAAATTAGGAGCTTTCTGCTTCTCTTCNTGGATGCTTCTCTTCTCTTCTCTTCTCTTCTCTTCTCTTCTCTTCTCTTCTCTTCTCTTCTCTTCTCTTCTCTTCTCTTCTCTTCTCTTCTCTTCTCTTCTCTTCTCTTCTCTTCTCTTCTCTTTTTCCTTTTCTCTTTCTTACTTCTTGTTTTTTCTTTTCTCCCTCATAGCTTCCAGATTCTTCACACAAAGGATGTCTTGTCTCTTCATTTTGATATTATACGCCCTGACTATGAATATGTTTTTCTGTACCAAAATCAAGTTTTTGTTAAATAAGAAAAAAGTTTTTGTTAAATAGAAATTTTCATCCCATTCCTAAATAAGGTTTTTCTGGAAGAAATGTGAAGAAATAATGAGAGTTTTTAGCACATTAAATGAAAATGAAATATTGTAAAGATTACACATTAATCTTCTACACACTCTTCTTCCAGCTTGTGGAGTAAAGTGATTTTGTTTTACGTGGAGAAGGTGGAGTCTGTAACGATAATTTCTTTAATGGGATTTGCAGACAGCTGAGGTGAGAGGTGTGTCCTCCTCTCTGCTACCTTCCCAGAGCCCTGTGTCTTTTAGGGCACGTTCCCACATGTTCACTCACCTTAAAGGTGTTTTGCCTGACTTGCTCAGCTGTCTATTTCAAAATTGCTTACTTATTGCTTTCCAGAGGAATTCAGATATACAAAAGGAGGATGATTGCTTCTAAATTCTAGATTTCAAAATCAAAATAGTAGAAGGCTAGGACTTTGATGCTGTATGAATTCTTCAGTGCTGCACAGGGTCTTTTTGAGGGGTAGGCTGCTGGTGAACTACTTCTAAATCAGACACACCTTTGGGTTGGGCTATTTTGGAAACTAAGTAATTGATGAGGCTCGAGGTATGGTCTGTCAGGAACAAGGGATTTTATTTTGTGTTTTTACATGCACTTTGATCAGCTGATGCAGCTGACTGACAGTCTCCTCTGTAAGTAACTGAGGGCAGAGGAGTGGTGACCTGCAGTGAGCCTTTCCTGACTTCTTTCCAAAGTGTGGATTGCTGACTTTCAGGCAGCTAGGCAAGAGAGAAGAAGGGACGTGATATGGGGGTACCTTTATTTGGGGAGAGCAACCCCTTCTATTCCCGGATCTGGAATGGACTAAGTCAGAAGCTGCAAGGCAAAAAATCCTGGGGTAAACATCTGGATGAAATCTACTTACTCCAGCAGAAAAGGTACAGTGCACTTCAGCCTTCTTGTCTTCCCTTTCTTCTGCTGCTCTCCCTGCAGCTGATTCTCACTCTTTCCCCTTAGGCTTTTCTGCCAGTAGATAAACTTTAAACAACCCTGGAGCACTTTTCTCTATCAGATTTCTTCTTTCAAGGTGGAATGCTTCTGGAGTTCCAATCTTATCTGCTTTCACAGGTAGATTTACCAGGTTGCAATTGAATTACCATGAGTGCAGGACTTCAGTCACAAATTAATAATGTATTCTCTTGTCTTTCCTGCTTCATTGGTAAAGCTCGTAGGAAAATGCATGAAGGTTTGTTTTTAATTATTATTATTATCATTATTATTACTGCCATCATTATCATTAACATTATTATTATTATTAGGAGTGTGTGTGATGTATAGGCTGCAATCAGCTGAAATAGTGGTGCTTTCTGTGAGGATTTTGCTTTCTGTCTCTCTAAAGGTTGCTCTTACTGTGGGATAGAGTAGGCTTAATGTTGTTGAATGTTTTGGGGGTCAGTCACCTCCTGGGTCAGACTGTAGTTTCTCAGCCCTGTGAGCTGGGTGCCAACATGTACATTGACTCCTCTTAGACCATAGGTTATCCAGAAGATTGCCTGTGTCTTCCCTTGTGAACACTGAATCAAGGCTGTTTGTTACTGCTGTCCAGGGCTCCCTCCACACACAGAAATGTAGGACTATTCATGGAAATACAGATGGATCTGATTTTCACTGTCATTTCTGCATGCACATGTGCTGCAGTACTCAAATAACAAATTGCTTCCAGTTGCTTGTAAAATCTGGTTTTTTCTTTCCACACGTAACTCCGAACATCTGTGGGAACAAAAAGGTGACTGTGTGGGACAAAATCTATCTATACATATGTGTATGTATGTACACATATATGTATAGAAATATGCAAGGAAGCATCTTAAGAGGGACAAAAGTACATATTTAGGGAAAGAACTATATCATGATCTAACTTCTGACCAAGTAATAAAGCCTGTTCCAGTTTACTTCGGAGCAGTGGGACTTAAATACAGTTAAAATGGGAGGGACAATGGGAACAATAGTGTTTCTGCGGAATGCTGAAGTGTTTACATTTTGGTGTGTTCATGAAAAGCATCGCAGGTAACTGAAAAATAAGTTCTCAGCAGATTCTGTAAGATCCAAATGAGTAGAAAATGGAAATCTAAATATATTAATATATTGAATTAATTATATTGATTGTATACTAATAATTAATACCAATAAGCAATAAATTCTAATACAGTAACTTTTTATGATTATAACATTATCTTCATATTTTTAAGTCAAAGAGATGTGGAAGGAAGCTCTGCTGATCTCTATCTAACCTCCCACTTGAAGCTGAACTACTGCCAGCAGTAGATCACATTGCTTAAGCTCTGTCTAGCTCAGTCTTGAAAGCTCCCCAGGACAGAGACTCCACCATATCTTTAGGTACCTGTTACAGTGCTGTAGTAACCTCCTAGTGAAAAACTGTTTTTTCTCCTAAATATTCAACCTGAACCTCCAAAAGCATACATTTTGATAATGTTCCTTGTTTACCATCTGCTGTTGCCAAGAGGGCTTTGGCCCTTTCCTTTTGGTTGCTCCCTTTCACATCAGCTACTGTTAGACTGCCATTGGACCTTCTCTTTGCTCATTAGTCCTCATTAGTCATGGTGGTACAGGCCCATGAACATCTTGCGCGTTGCAACTGATAGTGGAAAACAGTAAAAAATGTTAATCATTTAAACCCTTCTGCATAAACTTCTCTTAGATCACTATAGGGCAGTCCCACTGGCCCCAAAGTTAAATTTCTGTGTTTCTTTATAAAGCTCTCTGTAAAAAACATGTAGTGGGTACAATATTCACTGTCTGTGAAATCAGGGTTGCATGGGGACATGATTTTTCCCTACCATTTTAGGTCTATATGTTTCCCACAGCTTTCAACTGACACAAATTAGCCTTCTGCTATTTGGTCACAAATTACATGGTGCCAATATGTGAAAACTTTTCCTGAAGAGGGATAGGACCAGTTCTTCCTCTTATTATTCTACTCTTTCCTTTTTTGTCCCCAGAGATGCTCAGAGTTTGAGGAGAAAAATAAAAAAACATTTTGCAGAGGACTGGAATCAGTTGAATTGCTTTCACATTTTTAGTTATGTACAGATAGAAAAACACAACAGGAAGACTTTCTTTGGTGATTTGTGTATGGGAACTACTCTTATGAAATCTCTGCTTTTGTGGAAAAACTGTTGCAAGCCAAAAGGGCTTTTGCTGTGTCCTGTCATTTTGTGGTATAGAACTGCAGTGTTGTGGCTTCAGCTGGAGTTTTTCTTAGTGAAAATGGTGTTGGAATACATACAGTAATTAGTAGTGATTAAATTCTACTATTGTCTTATTGAAGACAATACCCAGTGGTAAATATGTTACTGTTTAACTGGCATTCTCTGATTGCACATGGAAAGTCTGCAAGAGAAGAACAAGGCTTTTTTTCTGTCTGACAGCTGGTGATAATACCTGAAAACTAACTGATTTGGTAGTTGTCACCTTCCCTGGAATTGATGTTCATTCTCTTTCTTTGTGTGAAACAGTTCTTTGATCTTACTATCAGTAGATCTCAGAGTTATTCATAGAGAGGAATTAACACTGCACTCTATAATATTTTGCCAGAGGAATCCAGGTTCAGAAAATGTGATACAATCTCCTAACCTCACAGAGGACTTTGAGTTTATTTGGCCTTAATCTTCTGGTTTCTCTCTGTTGAAGACTCTCCTTTTTAAACAGCCTGTAGTTTAATATGGAATTCCAGGGACAGTGGTCACATCTCATATGTCCTCTCTAGAATCATCTTTGGAAGCAAACATTGGGATCTAGACAGCCTGAAGCATATGAGCATAAATCCTCAACATAATTCATATTGACAGAGATCAAAAAGATAAATACTTATGAAAATTTGAGCCTAATTGAGGTGAAGAAGAATCACACATCTGTCACAGTGTAATAGATCTTCTAGAAATTATTTTCAATGCAAGATTTTCTAAGGAATTGTGAACAAATTCCTCCTAGAATGTGATTTTAGAAATTCCAGCCTATGAGAATTGCACTGTTCATAAAAAATAAGCAATATATAAATTAGAGCAAGTGAGTACATGGTTCCAGTACCTGTAAAAGTATGACAATTATGTAGTATTTTCCCCCCTGCTATTGCCTGTATCCATAATTGTGGCTGATAAATAATAAGTAACGCATTAGTGGTGCCTGGAACAATTTGCATAAGTTGCAGAGAGCCATGGTCACTCCAAAGATGCCACAATAAAACCTTTAGTTTTGGTGGCTCTTTAGCCTCCCAGACATATCAGTGAGGTGCTTTGCTCACCCTGAAAACAAATGTGGCACAAATTAAAAAGCAGCTCAGACTAATGCTGGTAAACTGAATTGTTTAAGAGTTGTACACAGAGAGCCCTCAGCTTCCACATAAATCTTTCTCAAGCTGGTAGTGAATGACATGTCCCCATAGTTTGGCTGTTCATTTGTCTAAACAACATTACTGGGTTTTCAGCCCACAATTTAACATAGGATTGTCCTGCCTTAAAGTCCACAATGCCTGTAAGTACTAACTGGTTCCTTTGCACCCAAAGGTGACAGTGAAATAAAGATGCCAGCTTCCAGTTCCAGTTCCATTTCATTTATAGCTTGTTGCAACAGCACTGCTTCTGAGTAGTCAAGATGCAAAGAACAATTGGCTGGAAAATCTGCTGCTGCATGTAAAATAAAATCAAAATCATCAATAGCAGCATTTCTGGTTTTTTCTTCTACTGATGCACCTTCATCCTAATGGAAGTTTTGAGACTAATAATAGAAAACAGTCTCCCTAATTTCACAAGTGCAAAGGTTCTCCAGAATTCATGTTTCCCCAGCAGTGCACAGACATACACACACCCAATCTCAGCCTAAAATGCATCTCAGGCTCATAGATTTAGGAAGTTATTTGACTTCCTAAACTTGGCTATAGGTTTCCTTTTGAAGAAGAAAACATGAAATTTGTGCCCTGAAAAAATACCCACCCCAAATTTAAAAACTGTTAGAAAAAAATGATTAGACACAGGGTAAGGTACCCAACCTGGAATAAAACTGCACGAAAATCCCTGTTGAGGAGGGCTGGAAGTTTTGATGCAGAATGAGGTTATACATCAGAGAAAAAATTTGTTTTATGACTAATTCAGTGATAATAAATAACAACTAACAACTTCTAACCATTAAGACAGTTCTGGCACAAGATTGTTCTTATGATGGTCTCAGGTGCAGAATTAGAAAAACAAAGAAGTTAACGCAAGGAGAATGCCCTGCTGGAAATGACTGATCAAGATTTCTATTGCTTTGTGTGGTAGATAGTTAAGTATTTGAAGGGATAAGAATTCCCTATCAGTTTCTTGTCTAGTAGCACTGGCAATTATTAACCTGTTTAATTTATTTTCAGAGAAGCTCTGTTTACTCTCAGCTGAAGGGGCTTTGACATACACGAGCAAGAGGTCCCAGTTAACTTGCCGAGTCTTGTTGGTGCTGAAGAAATTTGCTGACCCTGTTGATTGTCCAAGCCCCTGTTATCTGGCTCCTTTTCACTTCATGCAATTATTCCCTAACTCCTTCTTTGGCATCTTGCTAGGTGATTGCTTCAATCCTCTTTCAGCTGGTTAGCTTCCTCTGAGCAGCCCTCTGCTCTCCTGAAGGCTTTCACACATTTACATGCACGTGCTAGCAGAAGGAAGGGAGAAGATGAATCTTGTCTGGCAATTTCATGATGCATTGTGGAGCATGGATATTTTGAGAACAACAGGGAAAGAAGAGAAAGCTAAAATAATATCCTGCTGATGAATTTATAGCTTAGGTTAAAATAATAGCTTTAGAACCTCAGTAACTTACTCTCTATGGGAATAAAGCTTGAAGCTGGAAGCAAACAATTTAGAACAAATAATAGGTAAATTCCATATAGTGAATGATTGAAGATGTAGACTCTGAAAAGGGAAGAATAGAAAGAGATGCTTTGTTGAACTTCTGGTGAGTTCAGTCTTGAAATAGAAGCTTCAGATTGGTTGTTTTCCAGACAGTTCACATATTTAATATATTTCCCTGTTTTGAAAGAATAACCATAGCAATCCAAATTCTTCTTTTTATAACAGAGTTAAGACTTATTTACTAGTCTTTGCATTCCCTACCTCTCCATAAGTGAAATGAGCAGGCTGCACTCCAAAAGAAGTGCTTAAGAAGGTGTAAACATAAAATGGTACATATTACCAGCAGAAAGTGCTTGTGAAATCTTTAACCCCGTTTAGAACTATTTTTCATGACTCCTTCAGTCAGAATCTGACCTACATTTTATCTTCTCTTTGTTTCACAATGGATTTTTGGGTGTTTGTGATTTTGCCCTCACCTATATTGGAAAAACAGCTCACGGCTTCCCGAGCGCATCATTGAATGATCTGTGGAGAAAACTGACCAATAGTAATGTGTGATCAAGGCTCACTAAATGCCTCTGCTCAGACACATTCCTTAGCTTAGTAAGAAGAACCCAGGAGCACATCCAGGTGGATACTGTTGTATTGTACTGTTGTATCTCATTGCCCATCAGAATTCCTGGTTTGCTATGCAGCTGTGCTAATCCTAAATTGATCCTGTAAGGCAACATCCAGTCTGCCTAATGTTACAAACTTAATTTAGCTGGGTAAATCAGGAGCTTAAATTCCTTGATTCCATAGCTGTTGAAGGGGATGAACAGGATTAGAACAGGAGCTTAACTTAGATGTGCTGAATTATCTTCTCAAAGTGTCTAGCTATGTCTGCTGAATCATTTTCTGCAAGCCAGCCTCACCATTCAGTCATATCGTGGTACTTTGTGGAAGCTAAGCATCTACTGTAGGCAACTCTGTTAAGAGACTTAAGTTACAGATTTTGCCAGCTGCTGCTTTGACACACAAAGGGGCCCAAGTAGTAAAATGCAAAATTTGTGCTGTGTTTGATCCGTCAGGAAGAATGTTGGCTAAATATGCAGAAGTTAAATAATTGAAAATGTTTTGAAGGTTCTAAATTCAGGTGATTTCATTTAATCTTTTATATTAGCAAATTTGCTTCCCCTAGTTTTTGACATTTATATGCTCAGTACATTGCTGTAATGTATTAAAAATTAGTTGCTAATTAGAACGGTATGTTTTAAATGAGAGTAAAATGTTTCCCCAATTATGAGACAGAAAATTAAATGAGAGTAAAAGCATATGCTAGGAACATGTAACTCATGAACCCTTGAGACATCACAGGCAGTGTCCCATGACATTTGCCGACATTTCTGGGTTCCTCTTCTGGCTTGCTCTTTGGCCTGAGATCTCTGGCACTTAAAGCCCAGTTGGAAGTTGCTACAATAAGAAATGTCTGACAATATTGCCCTCAGTTTCCAAAAGCTGAGTATAGTATTTTTCAGGTGCCTTCCTTGTAGCAGTATCGTTATTTAATTCATTGTTTACAAGAACTTCAGTAATTTTTGAGAGAAAGGTTTTGTGTTTGTGTCCTCCCATGTCGTCTCTTGCTCAATCCTTCCTTCTCTCTGAGGTCATTTGAGGGATAAAGGCCTACCTAGTAAAGTACCAACATACTAATTGTAGCATTCTTTATACTATTGAAACTCCTCCTCTTTCCCACTTCCTGCCTCTGAAACTTGTATTTTCCAGGAACACATAGTCTTTCTTAGCCAAAATAGTGGCAGAGGTGGCAAGATGACTTCACTAACACTGAATCTTACGACTTTTGCTTAGAATGCCTCTTTATTTAGTTCCTGTTTGTTTGATCCTAGATGCAATCTTCTCATCAAATCATCTTGTCATTAGTTACTAATGAAACTGACGCATGAGTAAGCTATAGAAGGAATGCTTCTCTAACTAGGAGTGTGAAGGACACATAAAAATATCTCAGAATGGCTCTCTGATTTGTTGAGGATGGTTCTTTTTATCCTAAATGTTTTTATTTCTCCTCTGCTCTTCAGGGGTTTTCTAGTTTAGTTTCTTGTGACTTAGATAATGGGGTGTTTTTGGTGACAGGAAGTGCTCATTTTGTGGAATGATAAACATGATGTTCAGTTGTGCTTCTATTACTTGTAGCCCATGTCCATTGACTTACACAAATGATTTCTACTTTTCTGTGTAATTCTGATATTTTTTGTTTTGCTTTATCCCCCAAGTTTTCTCAAGTGTCTACAGTGTCTTTCCACTATAAAGGAGAGCAGAAATCTCACATATCAAGTGGATTAAATCTAGAGATAATGGCATATAATTTTTTTTTTAATTCAAGATCCTGTTGTTCATAATAATTTAAAGCAAGAAAGCATAGTCCTGTAAACCTCAGAAACCATCTTGCCTGTTTTCCTATCGTTTCATTGTTAAACTGTCCTGTACTTAAGATGCATGAGTTGTAAGAAAACTTTTTTTGCAATGGGCTATTTATATTCTCTGTGTCTCTGATGTGGGTTTTATTGTGGCTTATAATAGAATTATATTCACAGGTAATGTATTCTCACATCAGTGTTACCACTTAATGCAAAGCACCTATTGCTTTATGGAGTATTTATCCCCAAAATCTTGTAACTAAATAATACCAGAATACATGGAACATCACCAGGAGGAAGCATTTACTGTTTCTGGAGGTAGATGGTTTCCCTAATGTATTTGTCCCACGTGTTTTTGGGGGATTTGTGCTTAAGACAACTATTGACAATTGTTAGATTGTAGTAAAGGGACAGACAGAGGCTGGTATAAAAACAAAGGCTGGTGTTATCCTTGTTCATATCAGCTTGAATCTGTTGTTTTCTGCTGTAATCCGTAGACTTATTCCACATCACACATTACAGCTTGACCTGAGCCACACTAGATAATTAAGATCAAATTAAACATCTGTACTAGAAAACAGCAGGGGTGAGATAAAAGCACAGAATTTTAATTTGAACAAAGATCTAAAACTGAACTTTTTCTGTTGGGAAACAGGAATCTCTTTCTATTTTATACTGAAAACTCATGAGACATAAATTTTTTCGTTTGGTTTGAGTGTCTTTCATTCCCTTTAATGTTTATCTCCTGAATGTGGGATACTTATAATTCTTTATTTGTATGAAATCAAAAAATCAAAAAGCCCACCCCAAACCACTTTTTAATTTATGAATTAAAAGACGAACCCAAAAATATTAAAGGATAACATAGAAGCATTTACCCCAAGTTTGTAGATTTTGTTCTTTTTTTAAAATTTTTGTGTGGCCATCTCATGATTTTGAACATTGGCAAAGCTTGTTTGGATGCTGAACAAACATTGCAGGTAACTCTCTTTAGGTGCTTACGCAAATTGATAGGAACATCACCCAAGTCTTCTCTTCTCTGGGCTAAATAGTTACAGTTCTCCCAGCCTTTCATTACCTAAGAGATGTTCTGTTCTCGTAATCAACTCTGTGGCCTTTTGCTGAACTCTCTCCAGTAGCTCCATATGTGTTTTGTACCGGAAATCCTAAGACCTGGATACAGGACTGTAGGTATGGCCTCACCAGAGCTGAGTAGAGGGTGAGGATCACCTCCCTTGACCTGTTGTTTGCTTCCAAAGACCTTGCTGTAGTGAAGTTTGGTGGCTGTACTTATAAATTCTTCATCAAGCCCAAAGGATATGCTCAAATAACCCAGATCCTCATGGAAGACTCAAGGACATGCTTCAGCTATAAGTGAACCGCTCTGTCTGGAACTTGTTTGAGCGCATGCTCTTTCCCAGGGCATGAATGCATTTCAGTTCTTATAAATTTCCTCAATTCTCTCAGCACTAGAGAAAAAAATAGTATAGCTAAGCTGTCTAATCTTTCTCCATAACTTTGTATATGGAAGAACGACATTTCAGAGCTCAGTCTCTTAATTATAGGAAGTGTTGCCAGAACACAGATGGAATTCTTGTTTGCCCTTTTCTATCCACTATGGGAGCAATTCAGATGATGACCTTTTCTTAATTTATTGTGCTGTGTGAAGAAGCAACTGGCTTTTTCTGGCTCCTGAGATAACTCCCTACTTGCAGGACGGCTTCAGTGACCCATCATTCACTATTTCTGTGCCTCGTAATGTGGGATATAAAAACAAGAAACATTTTGGTTGTTTCCCTGTCTTCCCTCTGCTGCCACCATATGGTTCAGTGTCAGTAAGCGAAAAGATTATGAGCTTCACTGTGTTTTTATAATTGCACTGCTCTGCTTTTTCCTGTTCTTTTTCTGTGCATTCAAAGAATACCTCAGATGGTAGATGTGCATTGCTGATTTTTCAGTGAAAATGTTAGAGATACAAATTGTCTTGAGCAAAGGCCGTGCTAGCTCTGGAGAGAGGCACCGTGGTTTGACTTTGTTCCTTATCAGCCACTTTTTCTTGACTACAGGATCTGGGAATCCCCACTCCTCCAGGCTGCCAAAGAGAACAACCTTGCTGCCATTAGGAAACTTCTCACTGATGGAACATGTGATATCTATCAGAGAGGTAACCGGGATTACTTGAGAAAAATGGTTTTCTGTTGAAGGAAAGAGCTTCCTACAATGAGTAGCTTGTTCGTTTGCTAACACACTTGCATTAGCAGACTCAAATGACTTAACTCCATGTCAGCAGCTTTGCAACAAAGTGAGTTTTCTGACTTGGTTGTGCTCATTCACTTCATGCCTGGTTGTCCATCACTTACAAACACCTCTGAAGTTTCTGCTCAGTTTTCAGACTTTGTTGAAGTGAAGGACAGAGACTGTGCAGTTATGTGGCTGTACCAGGCAGTACTGAAGGAAGGACATAGCACTCCCACAATTCCCCACCTCAATAAATCTACTTCTGCTTTTGTCCCATACAGTCGAATGTCTCGACAATTCACATGCTTCTCCTACTGTTTCCAGGTGCAGTGGGAGAGACTGCCCTCCATGTGGCTGCCATGTATGATAACCTGGAGGCAGCAGTGGCTCTGATGGAAGCAGCTCCTGAGCTTATCAATGAGAGGATGACATCAGAACTTTATGAAGGTAATAACACCGGGAATGAGGATGGGCAGGATTCCCTGCAGCAGGGGAGAGGAAGTACTACCTGCACTTCCAATTTGGGAAATTGGCTTTTACTGTTCTTGGTTCAATGTGCTGCTAAACTGTTACACAGCAAAACCAACATAAAAATGGCTTCTGACCTTTCTTGGAAGGTGGAATTATATTAAACATGAGTACACACATGTGCAAACATGCAAAGGCCTCGACCAGGGAATTGCAAGGGATTGGACAGGGGTTGCAAGGATATATACAGTTTGCTTTCTGACATACTCATTTGTAAAAAAAGGGATATCTGCCTGACCTCCCCTGAAAGGAGAAAAAGTAATTATTTGGTTGAGAAAATGAGGGATGTGGCCACTGCTTTTGAGCCTAGACTCTTATCCAGGTTTTTAAAGAATGCTTCTGGTTGAGTACACAGAAATTCCAGTCTGAATCTCAAAACCACTAAAATAATAATGATGGGGTTTTCAAAATTCTAAAGCCTAGTTTGAAGGATTAGAGGAAGTCTTTGGGAGTTTTGTCTTGACCTTATCTTCACTTATTATGAAGGAAAGCCTAGTCAATATCACAACTTTCTGTTTGCTTCCCAGAAGAGTGTGGCAAGTCTTGATTTTCCCTGGGAAAAGAAATCTATATAGCGCACCCTGTCGGGGTTTTTTGGCAATTTGTAAAGTCAGTTTTAATAAATTCATGAAAAGATTTAAGTAGAATGGAACCTCTAGAAAATCTCTAGGACAGCCCTTTGCACACAACAGTTAGCTTCAAAGCTAACTCCTTTAGCTGCTGTCCATTTACCATGACTGACATGTGAACTGGAGGCTGCTGATCAGCCTGAAGCTGCTTTCTTGGAAGACAAGGTTTTATTTCTGTGTCTTGCAGGGCAGACAGCTCTCCACATTGCAGCAGCCAACCAGAACACCACGTTGGTGAAGAGTTTGCTTAAGAGAGGAGCCAATGCCAGCACAGCAAGGGCCACCGGGCACTTCTTCAGGCGCAGCTCCCAGAACCTTTTCTATTTTGGTACAGCCTGAACTGCTCCCCTTGCTGCTCTAGGCAGGAACCAGCAGAGTGGTGAGGGGGAATGGGGGAGGCTTACCATAGCCTCCATCTAAAGTGGATAAACAGGGGCTCCTATCTCCAAGTGTCGTCAGGCACACACCTTTTAACAGACAGTAAGACTTCCTCTGAGTATGTAAATGTTACATAAATAGAAATAATACACATTTCATAGATTTGCATGTATGCAAATAAATGCATATATTGTATAAAATTCGTAATTTAGCATCTTCCTAGCGGCAAATTACTTGTCAACCTTCTTATGGAGATAAACCCCTGAAAAGAACATTTCTTCCTATGTAAGGTAAATTTTTTACCAGAAAGGTAAAAAATACCTGTCCCTAGTGTGGTGTGGGACAGGTATTTTTTACCTTTCTGAGTACTATGAGGACAGGGGCAGGAATTTTACAAGTTACCTAAAGTAACTCCTCCTTTCATTTCCTAAGGCTTCATAGCATGGATAGTTTTCCCTCAGCATGCTTCAACCTCTCTTACCTCCTGGATTCTTAATGTTGTTTCTCCCCATTCCTTTCATTTCAGGAGAGCATGTTTTATCATTTGCTGCCTGTGTGGGAAATGAGGAAATTGTGCAGCTGCTCATCGAAAATGGAGCTGACATTAGAGCTCAAGATTCTCTGGGTATGTGCTGTGGGGCTCAGTAAATTGCATAGAGTGGATCTGGACATTTTAATTCAGACTGTCATCTGTGCGTGCAAATATTCTTCTCTCACTAGAAACAGCTATGGGATGAGGGATATGAGGAAAATAAAAGCCATCAGTCAGTTGTCAGTCTTTGCACAGGGCTGGGCTATTCCAGATACTTTATGCAGTCTGCTTCCTTCATAGGTAACACTGTTCTTCACATCCTGGTTCTCCAACCTAATAAGACGTTTGCCTGCCACATGTACAGCCTGATACTTTCCTATGACAGGAACAAAGAGGGACCAGGGTCACTTGAACTGATTCCTAACAACGAGGGGCTCACTCCATTCAAACTGGCTGGAGTTGAGGGCAACACTGTGGTGAGTTTGTGTGACACTGGTACCTTCATACCAAAGATAAATGGAGACCTTGAAATAACATCATTTAGAGCAAGGGAGTTTGTGCATATTTTTAGTGGGTAGAAGATAAGTAATAAGACTTTTTTTTTCCAGAAGTCTTATGTAGGTCCCAAAAACACTTTATAAGAAATTTCTTTATCCCAATGAAAGTAATGAGTGCTTAAAGAATAGATGTTTTCCCCCAATTTTTTAAGCATTTGAGTTAAACAGGTATTAACAGATAGATTTAGCCAAAGCAATTTTTTGAAAGGCTCACTGAAATTATTGTCTTGGTTGTCTAGATTTCATTACTCTAAATGTGACTCATGGGAAACCTCTTCAGGTATCCACAGGCATTTATAAATAGACAAAATCTTAGCATTTAATGTAAACCCTCATCCTTCCACTCCATGAAAAGCAAGGGTGGTTAGTGTTTCTTCTGTAGATTCATAAGGGACAGGATCATTTCCCTTGTCACACCTCTTTTCTGAATAACTTGTAGAAGAGTATTAATTTTTTTTTTTTCTAATCAACATGTAATTCCATCTGTAGTCTATTTTCAGGAGGTACAACTGTGTCAAGTAACTTTAGCAGTTTGATTAGAATTTAGAGTAAAAATCACTCATCCTTTACATCAAGCATGAGCTAATAATCAAAGAGGAATCAGAAAAATTTCTTCCACTTCTTAACCTGCTGTAATTGTTCCTGAGAGATATGGGAACCACAACAGCTACCAAGTTCAAGGAAAAGATGTAGTAATTAAGGATTTTTAACAACTTTATTTGTTCTTGTTGTAAATACATGACATACTGGAAAGCTTCTGATATCCTTGTCCCCCCTCTTTTCTCCTCAGATGTTTCAATACCTTATGCAGAAGCGGAAGCAGAATCTCTGGTCTTTCGGCCCCTTGACCACTGTGCTGTATGATATCACAGAGATTGACTCCTGGGCTGAAGATCAGTCCTTCCTGGAGCTCATTGTATCCACCAAGAAGAGAGAGGTACTGTGAGCACTGCATGCTCTCTGTGTGCAGACCATAGCGCTTATAAAAGGAGAGGAATGATGAGTTTGAAGGTTCAAGCTCACTGATATAATCCACAGAGCAAGGACTTTGTACCATGAGCCGCAGAGAATACATGAAGTGTAGGAGTTTATTAATGATCTGGCTACATCTGATGCTTTATATACAGTTTCTTCTGAGGTGTGAAAATTGCAAGTTATTGAAAGAGCTAAGTATGAACAAACCATAGAAAAGAGTTTTCTCTCACGAGGCTCAAAGATACACTAAGAACCTGTAGAGTAGCTCTAGCAAGTATCTTCCTGTAGCTGTGATACTGATTAACTCTCACAGTGTCCCTGTGAGACAGGAGTGCATTCAGGAATCCTAAACTGGAGGGTGTTTTAAAACCACTCATTGTCATTATTCCCTTCATTTAACGACAGGTTATGACTCAAAGCAAAGTGGGCAAATTACCTCTGCTGTAGGCTCGAAAGCCTTATAAAGGATTAATAAGATAAAAATAGCAGAGTGTAATGGCAAGCTTTGACAGATCTCCATAGGACTTTCAAGGTACACAGCCCTGTCAGTGGTAATGACCTTAAATAATCCTAACAGGACAGGAAATGAATCAGAAGACACTTCAATTAGCACAGTTCTACCCAACCTGTATTATTTCCATCTATCAAAATTTTAAACAAACCTTTCTAACAAAAGTTTGAGCTTCTGGAGAGCTTTGCTATGGAGCTGCTATGTCTATGAAGCTCTCAATTGCTCTTATGTGGAATCCTCTAAATTTCTATGAGTGGTGATACATATGGAAATCCAGGGAAAAGCAGTCCATGTCAAAAAATAGAACCAGCTTAGAAATTGTCCACTTTAGAAGACTAAACCATAATCCTAAAAAGAAATCAGAATATTGTGCCTCTCTCTTATCCCAAAACATTAATATAGTGCATGCAGATCCAGGAATCCTAGTTTCAGAAGATAAGATATGCCCAAATATCAAGAGATAAAATGATTTATTTTCCAGAATGCTCTTACATTTGTGCAGTTGCAATTTTTTAATGCATAACTAGTAATTCTTTCATGCATTTGATATGTTTGGCCCAAAATGTTTGCTGTGTCCTCTAGAAGAATGCCATGTGTGACCCCATCCCATCATCTCCTCACTGTTCGATATTGGACTAGAGGAGCATCTTTAGCCCTCAGTCATAAGCAGGTTTCTCTTGTATTAAGGGGAATGCAAACACACAGAGGTATTAAGATATATTTTATGATCTTGAAGTGGATGAAGAAATAGAATCTTGAAGTAAAAAAAAATAGAAGGGAACTAAGCTACAGGAAGATTATAGTAAGTTTCAAACTTGTATCATCACTTTGAAAATGGAATTTACTCTCCTATGCAAAGAATTTTAGAACACTGACTCCTACAGAAACCAGAACACCTATGGGTGCATTCTCTCTCATGAAGTTTTGATCCTTTAGGATATTTCATAGGCCGTTCAAGAATTTTGTTAGAGTCATGTCCATTTATGGAAACACACATATTCTTTGTACTTTGTTCACTCAGCAATTTTTGGGTGACTTAGAGGAAACAGGGCATTATAGCAAGAGAAGAAATACATCCAGAGTGCAGTAAGAAGTTTTTCTTTAAAGTAACCCAGTCACAACAATTTGACTCACTTTTTCTTCTCACTTATTGCAGTAGTCTCCTAAACATTGAAATAGAAAGTAAGTCTAGAAATATTTAATAAAATGTGTGGCTCGAATTCATAAGTGAGTTTTAAAGTACACCTGTCTGTCCTGCTTATGCTCTGTCAGTCTTCTAGTATAAGCTGAAGGCTTGATAGAGATGGTTCAATTAATTATCACCCAGATAATAGGGCAGAAACTTAAAACATAGTATTTTTACATAAGCCATACAGCATTAGACAAGTACAAATATATTTTAGAAAAATGTTTCAATTTTCTTATTTTAAAACATCTGATACAAAAACTCGTGTTGTTGTACTAACAAGAATATTCTGTCATCCTCACTTCTATGTTCCTACACAGAGGACAAATTTATTCCAGTATCTAACATGCTTTTCTTGTACTTCCCACTGGTATTCAACAGCTGTTCTCTGAAGGATATATTTCTTTTTTCCAAAGCTCTTTATTGTCAAACTGAGAAAATCCAGTGCCCACCAGAGCATTCCACTTTTGCAAAGTAAATTCAGTTTCATAATACTGAGTAGGGTAGATGAGGATAGATTGTTAACACTCTCTCAGGAAAATTTTTGAATGCTGTTTATGAAACAATGCACTTTTGGCAATTAATTCCTTCTTTCTCTCTTTCTCAGGCACGCCAGATCTTGGACCTAACACCTGTGAAGGAGCTGGTGAGCCTGAAGTGGAACATGTATGGTCGTCCCTATTTCTGTTTCCTGGCTTTATTCTACATCCTCTACATGGTGTGCTTCACCATGTGCTGTGTCTACCGGCCTCTGAAACCCCGAACAGGCAACAGAACCAGCAGCAGGGACAACACAGTCTATGTCCAGAAAATGCTTCAGGTACTGGGACTGTAGGAGTCAGAGCCCCCATTGGGCAATTCCCATCTATCCTACTCAACCGGAAAGTCCAAGTTTCTCCAGTCCCCAGCTATTGCAGCTGTCCTCCTTCTCTCTTTCGGCCAGCTGACCCTTGTCAGGGAGGACTAGGAGGTGTGCTCTGCTCTTCATTGCTGGGGCTGGGCTGGTTCCTCTGGCATTGCCAGGTCTACTCATGCTTATTATAGTAACAACAGGCTTTCTTCTCCCCCATCCTCTTTTTAAATTAACTTCCACGTTCTTTAAAATCTAACTGCAACTTGCATTAACTTTTTTTTCAGGAATCATATGTGGCATATGAGGATGAGCTGAGGCTGGTGGGGGAGCTGATCACAGTCATTGGAGCTGTAGTAATTTTGGTCCTTGAGGTAAGAGAAACAGTGAGATATACAGTTTCAAGTTTCATCAGGGCAGATTTTACTTACTAGACAAACATGAATTTGTGCTCACTACGTGGTAGGGCTTATTTGCTAAGTCTGAGTGCTTCGAGACAGGTCTATTGCAATAGACATTGCCAACAGTATCTATTAGATGAGACAGAGACTGTGACAATGTCCTACTAAGACTCCAGGTGCGGAAGAAGCAATTAGAAGGATTGGTTGCACTCTCAAATACTGTCTGCAGGGTAATCCACAGTTCCTGTTAGCACCATCCATGGGCCAGCTGACTCCCAGATGTTGCTTCACTCAGTACCCATAAATATTCCTGTGTTTAGGGGTGCTGGATGAAGTGACTTCTGTGCATAAAAGAAAAGGTTATATTTAACTGGAGACTAGAGTTACTCTATGGACTTGTAACAGGAACTTTTCTCCACCATCCCTCACTTGATTTTATTACAATAGGAAATAGAAGATTGAAACTTTTGTGAGAAAACTAAAAGGATGATGACAGGAAGAACTGAAAATAAAACAGGTCTTGTAAACAGCTTTCTGCCTATATGGGGTGCATCAGGCACAGTATCACCAGCTGGTCAAAGAAGGTGATTGTCCCCTCTGTGCTCTGCACTGGTGTGACCTGAGCTTGAGTGCGGTGTGCAGTTTCAATTCTATGACATGTTCCAGAAGACAAGTCCTTCTTCCTGGGCTTAGTCAGGACTCTGGGGCTAAGGCTACCACTAGCACTGTGTGAATTATAACAAACTCCTTTGATTCCCCAAGAAGGTCTTTTTTGTCTTTGTTACTGAGGCACCTCTCTGCGACATGTCTCTCAATCTGCCCAAGCATTCTTAGATTTTCCAGCAATCTCTGTCTCATCCCAAGAAGGGCCCACCTGGCTCAACCATTCTGATTTTAAAGTAACGTAGAAATCGATCCATCAAAGGAGATGTGGCTGACCCTAAAAACCTGTGAATATTGATGGTTACCATGACATTTAGTAATATGATGGAAACTGAGTCCTTAAGTTAACAGGATGTCTCTCTTAGATTCCAGATATCCTTAGAGTTGGAGCAGCGAAATACTTTGGACAAACAATCCTAGGAGGGCCTTTCCACATAATTGTGTAAGTACAGAACATATTAAGTCTAATAAATATATTGTCTCTCATTTTCCCCACTGCTCTCTTTTGCCAGACGAGTTGCTTTCTCCATGTTTTTAAAGTATTCCTTCTCTGCGTTTATTTCTCTTAATGGCTTGACTGATATTTCCTTTACTGAACTTCTTTTCACTGTCCCTTCTTCTTTGCAGCATCACATATGCCTGCATGATTCTGGTAACCATGGTGATGCGTCTTACCAGCACGACTGGGGAGGTGGTGCCCATGTCCTTTGCCCTGGTGCTGGGATGGTGCAACGTCATGTACTTCGCACGAGGCTTCCAGATGCTCGGACCTTTCACCATCATGATCCAGAAGGTGTGAGACACAAACAAATATGGGCTATCCTGGCACCTCTTTGCAGATAGGGAGAACTGTAAGAATATTTTTTCTCCCTCAGGACTATTTGCTTAATTTTGCATTAATGTCTAATGGACAAGTTCTTGTCTGCACAGAGCATTTTAGAACTTTCACATTCTCTCTTCAGTGCAAAAGTTTCCTTTAGTCCACTCATGGTGTTAAAATCTGGAAAAAGGTTTACACAGGGTTGCATTGTGACTTGGTGGAACAGTTGGGCCTTATGGTGGCTCTGCCTTTGCTCTACAGATGATATTTGGAGATCTTATGCGCTTTTGCTGGCTCATGGCTGTGGTGATATTGGGCTTTGCATCAGGTGAGTCTACAAAGAGAAAATAATAATTTGTTACCTCTGCCAGCTGCTTTGGTGTGAATTAAAAGTGTGGGTTTTGATTTAATCTCTGATTGCTGTCTGAATATCTGGAAAAGCTGGTGAGAATGTATAGCTTCTATTTCTCTGAGCATGGTCACTTTTCTAGTACTGATATCTCTTCTCATGAGTTTGGTTTTAAATTCTTGCTCTTTCTAGGGTAATGGAAATCAGGACAATTCAGATAATTCCATATATTTTTAAGTCAAGGTTTAAAAATATACTGCATTCATGATATTTGTCTGTGGAAAATTAGATTAGCACACATAGTTTTATCATATCCTTGAGGATGAAAAGATCACTGCTTTGAGAAATAAATAAATAATCAAAGTAGTTTTGGGTCATTTTATCATGGAGGCTAGTAATTCTAATCAGGGATTTGACCTTGCATAGAAACACATGCAGGTCCTGCTCAGACCAATTTTTTTGTCAGAATCTCTTATATAATTCTGTTATTCCTCCTGGAAGGTGATTCCTGTTGTTAAACTCTCTCTTTTTTCTCCCAATTGCTCTCCTCCAGCTTTTTACATCATCTTCCAGACAGAGAACCCTGAAAACCTTGGGCAATTCTACAACTATCCCATGTCCTTGTTCACCACTTTTGAGCTGTTCCTCACTATCATTGATGGCCCTGCAAACTACGATGTGGACCTGCCCTTCATGTACAGCGTGGTGTACTTTGCTTTCGCCATCATTGCCACCCTCCTTATGCTCAACTTGTTAATTGCCATGATGGGGGACACCCACTGGAGAGTGGCCCATGAGCAGGATGAGCTCTGGAGAGCCCAGGTAATCTAGATAAGGTGGGCATTCCTACCTTATTTCAAATAGCAGCTAGAAACCCATCAGCCTTTCCTGACCACCCTGACCTCCCTGTCTCCCTAGGTGTTTGTTTCTTATGCGTGGAATCTCTTGTTAAATAGAATTAAAGTTGCATCTTTTTTTGCAAATCACATTTCTGTGTAAATGAGAGTCAAATTATAATTATACGGATTGACTGAGGGGGGATAGAACACTAGGTAATAATTATAGGAGGGCCAGAAATGTCTTTTGATCCATTAAAAGAAGTTGGCCTGACTGCCTTGGACAAAAGGCAAAGAAATTCAACCAGTTCTATAGCTAATCAACAGGAAATATATTTCCTATACTTTTCTGCATGAAAGCAGTCAGACAAATGGTTAAATGTGGTCATGTGGCCACAATGGTAAGTTCTGATGATAATTAAAGTGGGTATAGATACTCTTCTCTTCTCTAGCTTGCAATTAATTACCCTACTCATTGCCACGAGGCATAAAAGGAAAGAAATTGAACAGTGTTTTAAGACCACCATTAATTTTTCAAAACATGTCACAGTTAGACCTAAATTAGTGACTGCCTTATAAGAAATGGAGTACAGACTCTATAATTTTTTTTTATTACATGAGCAGCTGTAATGAAGTACGGCATGGGTTGGTGCTCATTAAACTATTATTTTTGAAAGAGAATCTGATTTTTTTTTCTAATTCATCTGAGTTTTTTCTTTTTTCTCATTCCAAAGGTTGTTGCTACTACTGTCATGCTGGAGCGGAAACTGCCACGGTGCCTCTGGCCTCGCTCGGGAATCTGTGGGCGGGAGTTCGGGCTGGGGGACCGATGGTATCTCAGGTGAGTTTTCTCAGAGTATGTGCATGTAAGGATCCAACAGGAAGAACCCAATGTATGGATGTTAATAAAGAGCCTTTCCAGTGTTCTAGGGAGTGTTTGAAGTGCTGTCCTTACAGAGTACAGACCCCAATCTCTCTTCTATCTATGGCTGATAGACAAGCACTTTCCCCCTCAGAAACCTCTGCTCTGCATTTCCTTGTGAAATCAGCTGATGCCTTCCCATCCAGTAGTCACATTGGACAGACCCCAGAAACTGCATGGCTTATAAGATCTGAATTTTTCTTTCAAACTTCTTATAATGACTCTCACTGAACTTTACTGCTGTGCTTGGTTGGCTGTCCCTGTCCCTTGGATACATGAAATGGCAGAGGCAGAATCTATCTATCAGGCATTCAGCAGCAATGATCTGCCCTCTGAATGACTCAAAATCAGAGCAGAAATAATTGAAGTCAAAATTTCTTTCTCGTGTGAACCTAGTATATGTGTTATACTTTGCATCAGGTATAACTGCAATGACTGCATCAGGTAGCAAAGGCACAGGTCCGGGATTTCAATTTAGGCACTGAACTAAAAAACTGTCTGTAGTCTGGATAACATTAAATTTGTCATTATTTCTAATTTTAATTAATATTTATGCCAGGTGAGAAAAGATTTGACTTTTGGGCATTTGCCTTTTCTAACTCTGCCATCTTTTGCTGATAAAGCCAGAAGGGGAAGTGGTGGCTGTATGAATCATAGAATCATAGAATATCCTGATTTGGAAGGGACCCACAAGGATCATCAAAGTCCAACTCCTGGCCCTGCACAGGACTTTCTGCAGGTTTTGCAGACAATTGAGCCTTGTGGACTTTCAGATTTGCTGGGCAGGACAAGAAGACCTAAAGTGGTGCCAATATGCAACACTTTCAGTCCAAGACATGGAATACAACATTATATTGCAAGAGAAATGTCCTAGAAATTCACTGGGAATAATTGAGAATGCCAATTATTCACTGGATGCTGTGAGAAAAGAGTGTTGCTGTGATTTAGTTCTGTCAAATCACATGGATGTTCATTATGTATTTGTGGGATAGTAATTCAGAAGACAATCTGTAAGTAATGTAGAGAAGGATTGGTGGAAGCAGAGCAGTTAAATAAAAGTTTAGCAGAGATGAGTGACATCCTGAGGCTAGCAGCCATAGAGTATCAGAGGAGGAAAGTCAAGAATGAGAAAATAAACCAATATATGCATATGTACAAGGTCTGCCAATTGTTTACAGCTCGCAAAATGGAAAGGGCAAATCATGACTGGGAAATGAGTTAAAGAACAAGAAACCATGGGCAGACATTGGTACTGAAGTCAGTGATGGGGATGAAGGTCTAGGAGATAACTACTAGCAGCCTCTTGCATCCTGCCTATAATCAGTGTCCTGTGCAGATTTTTCTGGAAGGTCTGTGTCAGTGGGCCTGTTTTTTGGAGGGGTTTTGTTGATAAGCTGGCACTTATCCTATTTCATTTAGTTTATATTTTCCTATCCTCTTACAGAATTGAAGACAGGATTGATCCCAACAAACACAAGATGATGCGATACACAGAGGCATTTAAGGCTCAGGATAGGGATAACTATGACAAAGGTTCAGAAAAGCTGGAAACCAATGGGGACACCCTGTGCAAGAAGGAACTGTCTGCTCTGTCACTGTCACGGAGCACATCCAGAACTAGTTCTCACCGTGGCTGGGAGATCCTGAGGCGCAACACCTTCCGCCAGCTTTGTGGAGAGGTCGGTCCTGCCGTGGACGAGGAGGTCTATGATGTCTAAGAAGCCTCTATTTTCACTCCGCAAGATGGATCCCTTTTGCCACGACAGTTGTCTTTTACAGCTGTTCATACACTCCCCATCACGCCACACACATTCGTCAGCCTTGAAGAACTCTGCTGGTGAAGGTTTTGTGAGCAGTTCATGGCATCTGTGCTATGATAAAAGAATGCAATTTTTTCTCTTCTACTTTTAAGTGTCTCTGCAATTGCACTGATATTTGCACCGAGTTTGTGGGCTTGTTGAGCTGTGTAATGCAAATGATCAAAAGAAGCCTGCAATGGGATTTCATCCATTTACAAAGAAGTGATCAGTAAGCCCTCTTCCAGACTGTTACATAGAGTATAATCTTTCCCCCCAGTTATACAAAATTGCAATGCTCTCATAGCAAAGAATGACTGAAGTTCTGATTTATGATTTGGTATAGAACAACAAAAACCCCCAAACCCTCAAAAACTCCACAAACTCTGTAACTGATCTCAGGAATGAAGGTAATTGTTGACACAGTGATGATTAAAAAGCACTGTAACTACTCAGCTGGCATTGAGGGCCTGACAGATTTTGCCCTCTGAAGAAAGGCAGTCTCCATTAACTGCAGTTTCAACATTTCTGGCTTAGCAGGACTGTTTTGATTTTGGTTTGGTTTGCTTGTTTGGATTTTTTTATTGGTGATGGATTTTTTGTTTGTTTGTTTTAATTTTTTGTCACATGAATGCACTTTAAGCTTTTGAAAAGAAATGATTGCTATTCCTGGGAGGATTCTGAAGTGGGAACTTCTTTTCCGATTGAGAGAGTGTATGAGCTGGTTACGTGACTTTTAGCAGTGTGAAATTTCAGCAGAGATATTCATCTCCAAAGTAAGCTAAAGCTGGTCTTTTGTTTTCTGTGGAAGAATAGGTTTCCAGACCATAGTTCCCTGACTTATAACTGAGCCATCAAGGTTGAGTAGTGAGCTCCTATATAACACGGAAAGAAATGGTGAAGAGATGTTGGACAGATGAATAAGAGCTATTGCAGAGACAGTTCAGAAACTGGTGCTCCCTCTCTCTCTCTGTCTCTCTCTGAAAGTCTAAGACTATCCAATGGACAACTGAGGCATCCACACAGATCCCTTCCAGGCATGACACTGTGCCAGTCTGTCAGATTATCATCTGCCTCAGGCCACTTTAAGAAAAATGAAGGAATGTTCAGAGAAATGGACAGTCATTTCAGGTAATTTTTTTGTATCCTCAGGAGTGTGGAGTTTCATTCCAGTAGCAGAAGTTGAGCAGAAAGCAATCCATGGTCTTAACATTTCCTTCCAACAGGACTAGTAACAGCAACTTTATTCTTTAAGAAATTAAAGACTATTATCTAGCGCTAGACTTTGAGCCAAATCACCCTGTGATAATCAAAGCAGACAATGAAAAAGCTGAATCCAGTGGATTTCTGATTGTATTGAAATATCACTGCAAACCTCCCCTACATCTTCTCACTTGCAGATGCTGTAATGAGTATCATGGTCATTACAATCGTGTGTATTTATTTAAATGGCCACTGTCTCTTATTTGAATGCGTATTTTGTTTTTGTGCTCCAGTGGAAGACAGACAGAGGGCTGTCACTCTGGAATTCAACTGCTTTTGAGTTGACTCATTAAATTGAAGGTGTTGCCTGGTCTCAGTCACTGAAGTGCTGTCAGTCCTTCCCAAAACCTTCGGCCTTTATACTGCTGGTCTTTGGAAATGGGAGCAACGTGGTATGTTAACCAGAACTGTGAAATGTTGCTCTGATTGTAGATTAATTTTATTTCATAGTGAATAGGAAATAGCAAGAAGTGGAGAACTGATGATTTCCCATCTTATCCCTGCCCCCAAATATAGTGGAATTTTTACTGGTTTAAAAATCACTGTAATACAATTACAATGGAATTATGTACTTTCATTTCTACAAAAGAACTCCCCCCTGTGACAAAATAATGATAATAATAATAATAATAATAATAATAATAATAATAATAATAATAATAATAATAATAATAATAATAATAATAATAATAATAATAATAATAATAATAATAATAATAATAATAATAATAATAATAATAATAATAATAATAATAATAATAATAATAATAATAATAATAATAATAACGGTAGTTTGAAATACAAGCTGTGTAAGCCCCGGTTCTGATTTTGCATTCTTCTTCATCGCTATAAACATTGAGAAATTTGATCTTAGAAATTAAAGCAACACTTTGACATTGCAGGAGGCAGAACATCTCAGTTACCAGTGCCAGGCCTTTTTTGATTTTAGTATCTGCTCTCCATAAAAAGAAAAGAAAAAAGCCAGGAGCAGATTTTTTTTAAGGAAGTGCCTTATTTCATAAAATTGCATCCTGTGATAGTTAGCTTTCAAACTCCCTGCACAGAACCCCTGCATATAACAGCATTAGAACTGTGTGATTGATTTTCTGTCTTTGGAGTTGCCCAATGTAAATAGGATAGAGAATTATAGAATCATAGAAGGAAGGGACCTTTAAAGATCAAGTAGCCCAGAAACTGAGCAGGCACATCTTCAACTGGATCAGGTTGCTCAAAGCCCTGTCCAACCAGACCTTGAATGTTTCCAGATGTGGGGCATCCATCACCTCTCTGGGAAACCTGTTCCAGTATTTCACCATCCTTGTTGCAAAAAAATTTCTTACTGGCTCCTATTGGAATTTGACTTCCAGTTTCCTAAAATGACTTTAAAAAAAAAAAATCCTGGGAAAAGACCTTGTGCAAAAGGGGACAGAACATTTTACCAATAGTAAATTGATCCCCCAGTCTTTTGTTGATGATCGGTGATGCAGACCATTTTTAGAATAATTTTATTTATTGTAGGATAAACAGCTACAGAAGAAAATTAGAAGTGTGAAAATTCAGCAGATGTAATGGGCACACCAGTTGTTGGAAATACTTAATTTATTATGTCAATGTGGAATATCCACCCCTTTTCATTAGGACATATGTACATGAAGTGCGCCCATGTGAATCTCAGGTGATGAAGTAATAGGAGGCACTGGAATAACCTTTGAGCTGTTTCAATGCAATCTGGCTCTGACTCAGCAACAGCAGTGACTGCAGTCACACAGAGGCAAAGCATTTTCTCTGTAATATTCTGCATGAATGTGCTGCCTCAAGATTTGCTTCAAGTTTTGTGCTTTTTGATGTAGTTATATCCTAAAATTCTGAAACAGTATTGCTGCTCCTTGCTGTTGCAAGGCGTCTTTCCTCTCCCTCCTAACAATATTGCAATGATTTGAAAGCAGACATTCCTCCCCTCCCTGATAGTGCTAACCTCAAACTGTCTTCTACCTTACTGAAGTTTATGATAATGTGATAAGAATGAATGTTTTGATCCAGTTGCTTGTAGATAAATGAGATCTATTTTGCTGACAATAAAAATATGGAGTATCTTGACTGCTTCTTTGTGTCTAAAATAAATATCAGGAGCCAATGTTTGCGTTTGTTTCTCTAGTAGCAAACATAGACATTAGCTGACAAATTGTTTGGGTTGTCATATATGGGTCCACACTAAATTTTTTTGATTAAATCTGTTGTTCCACAGCAGATATTTCTCCACTTCAGATATTTCTTTATACAAAGTTTGTATAGAGTTCCAAATGCTGATTTCTGGTTCAAATGATGAACTATCAAGGCCCTGTTTTTTAAAGTCATCGAGAGTTTAGTGAAAACTGCAGGACAGGCTCTTCAGATAAGAAGCTGTATTTTCATGTTCGTGAAATGATGTATGTTGGGCAGTGAGGCAACTGCCCTTGCTGTAGCTGCTTGCAATAAAATGCACATGTATACAGAGTATTTTCAGTAATGCACAGGCAAAACAGATACAGATAACCGAATTTTATAATGTGACAGTGTATAATCATGGTTCACTGAATTTGAGGTTTACAACATTTCTTAAATTATTACTGTGATTCAAGTTGAGTTTTTGAAGGCTTCCTAAATGGGAATAAACCAATTCAACAAATACTTGGTTCATAGAGGATTAAGATAACACTTACAGTCATTAACTATTGATTTTAAGAATAAGGTTATCTTTATCTCTGAAATTACAACATTTTAATCAAGCTCTCAGCTGTGCACAAGGAGCTCTTTGGCAAGAGTTCTGTCCTGCCTTGAGAAATCTACAATCCAAGACAAGAAACCAGTAAAGATGCAAGCAAGCATCTCTGAGATGGGACATATGAAAACCCTCTGGTCTTGCTGCTGTTTTATGCTCAGTTGATAACTGCAAATTCTTTCCTCTCTGCTACTCCAAAAGAAGCGCGCTCTACTATCATCCCTCTGCATACATGAAAACCTTGTCCTTAGAGCACCTTCCTACTCATTAATCAAATGCATTGGTTGGCTGAAGTTCTCCTTCTATTGCAAAGAATTAACTGAGACTGTATGTTGGAAAGAATCAGGACTAGGAAAGAAAACACTGCTCCTTAAGCTCAACCAGCCTGTAGTATCAGAATAAATGATTCTTTATAATCTCTGAGAAGTTCTAAGTTAATCTAAGAATTTTAATATAAACCATCAATAAATTCAAGCTTCTAGGGGGCCAATATCTGCAACACATACTAATCAACTCTTTTATTGGTGTAGTCAAGCTGCTCTGACAGCCACTTGGCAACACCATATTATGCATTGATGTGTCTGGGTCATGGATGGAAAACTGAAGAGAAAGTGCTTGCTTCCTAGAATTCCCAAGGCCATAGCTGGGCAAATAATTAAATTTTTTTGCACTTCAACTGAAAGATGATAAAGTGACAAGAATAGGTTTTAAGGAGGTACAAGGCAGATGCAGCTCCATCTATGCTGCTTCTGCACACAGATGTCCATAGTGCTTCCTCATATTATCTTTTACGACAGACATGAAACAGAATCCAATGGTTTCAGGTAAGAGTTGGTTCTTTTTTCAAGCTTATGGTCCCGTTAATTTGCTTGATCTCCTGGGGAAAGTGCCCTGGACTGTTAAAGCAATAGAGACTGGCTCATTCTAACATGATACTCTGGAAATATTGCTGAGATGCTTGAGAATACTGGCATGCTTGCTCCTCCTTGTTTCTCAGTGTTTGGCATAGGCCTCACCCACTCCCGTTGGTAAGACTGCATGATATTCCGCATATGAAATAATCAGGAATGGATCATAAATGTCAATGTAAAATAGGTCAGCTTCAAAGCATTGTGTCAACAGCTGGCGCTGTCCGTGGACAGCCTGCACACGCGTATCTGGGTGTCAATCTTCGTTCTAAAGCAACTGACCTTTAACAAATACTGATCTCACTGGGGCAGGGCCAACGGAAGGAGTGGCTCACCAGACAGCAGACGGTGATCCTAGCTGCTCTCTTGGTCTTAAAGCATGATAGTTTCAACAGACTCATGGTCTGGTGGAACCTATGCTGAAAGAAGACATGTAGTCATTCCAGGCTTTTTGGTTGTGCTAAGATCTTTAGCCACCACCTTTTCACAACCAACCTTAATGCTCTCCTCCTATTCTCTGTGAAGGGCAAGGATAGGATATTTTGAAACGCTTTTTACATAAGGTAGCAATGTGTTTCCACCTCTTCATCACTTCAAACAGGAGTTACCATTTATGTCTTTGTTTAACATTTTTCCTTCAAGATTATTTGATGTATAGTCTTGAATACTGTTCAGGTAAAGCAAGAATCTTTGGAAATGAATTTTTAGTGTTTTTAAGATGACTTTCAAATATCAGTAGTTGGTGAACTGGGTGCTAGGAGAACCTGAAGGAATATTGCCTTGGAAAGCTACAAAAGCAACCACCATGGTGCTTCTCTTCTTCACAGAACAATCAATACAGACAAATGATCTTGCGTCAGATCAATGTCCTCATAATACACAATAGGTGACCTATTTAAAGTCGAATATATATGAATGCTGAAAAGTGAGGGCATTTTTGAACTATAGCACAACTCGTCACTAATAAAGAGAAAGTGTAAAGTGATATAGTCATGAACTCAGTATCTTCTTGGGAAGATCTGCTCTAAAACCTTACCTCTCCAGTACTTTCCAAAGATTTGAGTCCCGAGATTCAGGCTTACAACTGAATGCTAAAGTAATAAAATCTTTGTATTTAATTGTGTCTGCTTGTGAGCCACCAGCTCTCCTATTGACTGGTCAGAGGATATTGCTAATATCTGATTAAGTAGAACCTTTAGTTTACAACAGTGATGCCTGTGTTGTTGGTCATAAGTGGTTCTGACAGCCGTTTTGACGATCTTTGCTATGCAATGCTTCCTCCAGTTGTATATTTGTCTTCCTATTTTAAACTCCTCTATATCTGGATTTTCTTTAGTAGGAAGGAAGGAAGAAGTTATTTTTCTGTTTCTGTCCTTCTCTTTCTTCACTACTTCAGTAACTCCTTCCCTAAATAATTTCATATAGTTCTTTGAGTTTGATATAATCTGTCAATTTGTCTTTTGAAACTCTCTAGTTTGGGGCCACTCCCTGACAGGAAAAGATATGATCAAAACTTTTCCTAGTTTTATTCTATCACAGACTTGCACACTGCTTTTGGGGCTTTTGCAGCTCTGCAGCAACTAAGTTCCCTTCTTAGCATCACATTGCAACCTAATACTGAAACTGATGTTCTTAGCCTGTTAGAAAAGGAGACTTTTAAAGAAAGATATTTTCCTAAATATAGAATAAAATAAAGAAAAAATTTAAATAAAATACTAAAATACAGAAAAGATCTCAAACTTTTGAGGTACTCCTCATAGCTTACAATTCAAAGAAGCCTAGAATTTACTTGTCTGTGAGGCACCTTCACTCATGCCCTGAGACCTGTGCAAAAGGTGTGAAAACTAACACAGTCAGTATAGGCCCATAACAAAAAGTAGAGGAATCCAATTAAAAGTCCCTGAAATTAAGAGAGATGTAACTGCACCTGCTGTAGTACAAACTGTGTATAGTAATATACTAAAATTGTGGTGCCCATGAGAACAAAGGCATAGTCTTTTTTTTCCCACAATAATGGGAAAAAAGCTACATGTCCCTCCTTATAGCAGACTTGTTATTCAGAGAGACATTGCTGAAGGTCAGAAATGAGATAGATTATCAATTTACATTACAGTTTTTCATCATCATCTTTTTCTAATCACTGAAATCCATTTAAAAGTCTGTATACATAGGATCACTTTTTCAAGACACCTATACCCAAGTTCTCCTCTGTTTATGCAAAGCATATTTGCTTTTTTAAACTCAGGAACTGAAGGGTTTTACTCCTGAACTTACAGGTTCATGGTGAAACAAAATGTTACATTATTATTAGAATCTTTGTTTTTAATGGTAATTGCATAGCAGATTCAAAAGCATTTTGAGAACCACAGAATAACATCAGACTTACAGAAAAGGTCAGACAATTGCCAGAGTATTTTCTGTAGGCATGCATGAAAAGTATGCAAACAAGATAAAGAAGCACATAAAATAACTGGGTGCTTAATGCAGGTTGCTTTAAATCATTCTCCCAGGGTTTCACATTATTTCATTGGACATCTGTGCTGAGTTTAGAACTTTGGGAGCTGGACTCTTCTTTTATATTATTACTGTGCCAACTATTTGGAAATTTCTTCCACAGTGATGTCTTCTGCTGTCATTTAGCCATCTAGGCTTCCTGCACAATAATATGTGGATAAAATTAATTTAATATGCTGGTTTTGATTGGGATAGAGTTAGTTTTCTTCATAATAGCTTGTATGGTGGTGTGTTTCAAAACTGCGATTAAAGGAGTGTTGACAGCACAGGGATGTTCTGGTTGTTGCTGAGCAGTGCTTGTACAGTGTCAAGGACTTTTCTGCTTCTCACAATGCCCCACCAGCAAGTAGGTCGGGGGTGCATGAGAAGCTGGGCAGGGACACAGCTGGGACAGCTGATCCCAGCTGATGAAAAGGATATTCCATACAGTATGATGTTGAGCTCAGCAATGAAAGCTAGGGGAAGAATTGTAGGAAGAGGGGAGGACATTTGTCTTTCCGAAAAAACCCTGTTACATGCGGTTAGTCTATTTCTATTCATTTTGGTCACATCAAACACACGCCCAACATAAACAGAAATGGGAATTGTTTGTTTGTAACCACTGAGCATTTTCTTCACTTACCAATTTCAGTATTCACACAAGTAATCCTTCTCTGTTTACATTTGCCACCTACATGCATGTTTCACCTTTGAGACTTGGGAAAACCCCATGACGCATAAAAAAATAGTCAGCAATGGTGAGAGTCCTGTTTGACTAGTATGACATGCCAATAAATAAAACAAAATCTATTAAGGACAGGAGAGTTTTTAAAAAGTTATTAGAAGGAAAACAAATGCAGGAAACAAATCCAGAAGTGACTAACCACTGTTTAACTTTTCTGCAAGTGATGTTTCATCCATGGTTTTGGCACTGAAAATTTAAAAGAAAAGAAAAATTTAGAGGATTTTAGTATGGAATAGCTCCCCATTTCATGATATAGAAATAAAGCTACAAGAGAAGAGATTATTTAGTTTTCTAAGAAGACAAGTTTAGTTCAACTTTTGTTTCCTTGCTGCTGTATGAGCTCAAAAAGAGTTAGCCAGGGAAGCCAAGGAACAGAACTGAGAATCTTCTCTCCAGCCATCTTTTTCTGTGTGTATAGGAGGTGATGCAGAGCATGGGTAGAACAAGTTACAACCTGTTTTGTTTGACATAGTCTCTGTGATGAGAAAACTAGGACCTTAATGGCATGAAATACTTCAAGTTGGAGGGGACATCAGGAGGTTATTTTGTCCATGCTCCTGCTCAAAGCAGAGTCTCTATGAGGTCTGACAAGGTTGCTCTGGGATTTCTGCAATTTGACCTTGAAAGCTTCTGAGGAAAGAAAATGCACAAGCTCTCTGAACTCTGTTCCAGTTTTGAACGGTCCTCACAATGAAAAGCCTTTTCTTTATGTCCAGTTGGAACATTTCTTACTCTAACTCTGTCTCTTCCATTTTGACCTCCCACTATGCACTGCTGAGTAGATTGTCTGCAGATATAACAATGTGCTGATCAGCCACAGGCAAATTAAAGCAGTGACAACCTCATTGAAAATAGGTATTTTTCCAAATGACTTGAAGAAAGTTCAGGGGTTTTCCACATATTACTCAGTGCAGAAAACATAAACACAGGCAATGCAGTGAGTTACTGTGGCTTCCTACAAACTCGATTTTACACACTACCTGGAACAGAGCCCATGATGACTTCAGATCCTATTAATGGAGATGGTTTTACAGGGGGAAACACCACACACTTCTGTAATAAATATTTCTTTACAATGAGCAGGAAGATGTCCAGGTCCTGTTACACTTGAGGCTGAAAAAGAACATGAAACTGATATTATGACATGTAGCTCTGCAGGAGAGTGCAAAAAAGAAGTATTATATGGCAGTTTACAAAGGGAGCAATGGAAATGTTGGTGATCTGTCATGTTGAGAACCAAACCCTTCCTGCTTTATTCATGCAGATGCCAGGAAAATCTCCAAGTCTAATGCCAAAGTTACACTGCACTTATATTTTATTGCCATGAAGTGTTGTCAGATCAATTCCTAAGTATCACTCGAAAAAAAGAAACAAAGGAATTTAAAAATTATGAAGAAAATAGTACGAAGATGATGATTTATTTGGATCTGAAAATAGTAATAAAGAATTTGCCCATTCCTGGTTGAATCATTTGCAGAGGTGTTGTCTAATACTGATGACTCTTAAAATCTTTTGACCCTATGTTTCTGCCCATGAGACACCTTGATCTCCATCATTCTTCAACAAAACATGGATGCAACTATCCAAAATTTGGCAGCACAGATTTTTAAAGTATTTTAAACCTGGAGGGATTCTTACATTCCCCTGGAAATCTCATGTGCAAAACATGATTTTCTAGTTATATTCTTGGATTGCNGCAGTGCTAGAGCTCTTACTTTCCATATCCTGATTGAATTTCAAGTTGTATTTTCTAGAGTTGCACATAACTGAGAAGCTCTCAATTATTTAAAGCTTTTCGACTAAATGAATCCGTTTGTGGCTCTGTCTCAAAACATGATAAAGAGGTCAGACTCTGGGCCTCTAACATTACCTTGACTCTTCATTATGCCAGCTCAGTAAGTCAAGACATTTGCCGCTAGAAATTAGGAACTTATGCAAAATGTTTTTTGCCAAGTCTCATAGTTTTGTTACATTTTTACCGTTCAGCCAGCTAGAAAAGTGTTTGAAAAAAACCCCCAACCCAGAATTATGAGAAAAAAGTATTTACAAATAACTTTTAGCAAGTAAATAAGGGACATTTTTATCATCAAAACATCACAAAGCTGTCAGAGACTACTCCATTTCACTTTTGTTCACTTAGTAAAAATGCAGTTTAAAATTGGGTGCCATGATGTAATTACTTCATTGAGGCACTGTTATATTTGAAAACTACCTTGTTCTCTGCAGTTATAGTCCTACCTGTGTATTTTCAGAAGGCTTTGCTTTGTGAATTTGGAAATGGAAATGCAATAATTTTCATTGTAAAGGAAAATTTTCTGCTGAGCTCAAACCTAGTCTTGAGAAGACAAATTTGAGACAATCAATAAATTATTTTTTAATCTAGTTCATTTCAGTGCATTTCATCAAGGTTGCGTTATGAAGTTAAAGTTAAACCTAAGTAAACTCTGTGATGTTATCTTTTTCTAAAATCTATAAAGACATGTCCAAAAAAGTAGACTCCCAAAAACCTTAAGATAAGTCACTTTGGCCGGGAATTTTGATATCATTCAGGAAGTCTGGAAGACTGGGCAATTGATCTCCAATCCTTGAGCCTAGAAAGTGGGCTCCAGATTGGAGGGTTAGGTGCAAGACAGCAGAAAGGCAATTTTTAACTGTAAGAGGACAGCTGCAGGTTCAGAGAATTGTCTGACTAGAACAACCAGACTTTCTCCATTCCATCTTTCTATTAACTTGCATTCCACATTTCTAATAAACATGTTACTTCATGTGGGAGAAGGTGAAGGGAAGGAAAAGAAAAAATGATCGGGCTAGAAATAGAGATACAGAAGACAGACAGAAATAAAGGAGATAAAAAAGAAAAAAGAGAAAGTGATTCTCAAAATGTTTAGATCATGTCGATATTTTTTGCCAATATGAAAATAAGGAAAAGTTTCTCTACCATCATCACAGGTGGTGGTGAATGCTCCCTCTAAAACAGCCTGAACACTCTTTGCACAGTACAGGTGATCACAGACATGCAGGGAGTGACAAACTGTTCCACCGAGCATGAAGGGGTTGCCTCAGATTTCTGTCTTTCATTTTGTACACATGGGATGTATGAATTTGGTAACACCTAAATAAAACATCACAGTCTGAGAGAGAAGAAAGGAAAGGCCTCCATGGTCCACAGTCTATTTTGCCTTAATCTTGCCTTGAGCAAGTGGAGTGTATTGTGGATATGAAGTTGTATTAGCCTTGGAGGAGTCATGAATTTCATAGGGTATTTATGCATGAGCAAGTGAAGGTCTGCTCCACATCAGTGGCTGAACTGTCATTGGAATGGTGACGAAGGACTTGAGTCCACACAGCCTTGACTTTATCACAAAAAGGGAAACAACTTCTGTAGGCATGCCAACAGAGTGAGGATGAGCTCCTGCTGCAGACAATAGAGCATTGCTAACTCCCAGCATTCATTCTTTCTCATCAAAGCAATAAAGGACATCTGAAATACTTTTTTTGTGAAAGGACAGCTTGGACGATTCTATTTAGAGTCCCTTAAGCTTGCTCCAGAGCTGTGTGCACAATTTATTTTTCATTTGAGAAAACATGAGAATCTGAAGATGTGGTTTGAATTATTCCTGTTCTTCCACTGCTATGTGGCTTTGTCTTTGCCAATTTTCCAAGAAGAAATGGTTTCTTCTTCTGTTTGTCAGACAATACACAAGACAATAGACATTGTTTCACGATGTCTGTTGTCTAATAGAACAATGCTGGGGGGCTTCCAGGCATTATCAAAAGTACCCATTTCAGTACTTCAAAAATAAAGGCAGTGGTTACACTTCCAAGCTACAACTCAATACAAGTAGGTGGAAAAGAAAGGAAAGAATCCATGATTTGTTAGATCCAACATTTCCCATATTTGCTACAATAGGAGTGCAAATTATTTTCATTAATATGTACTGAAATCCTGGCACAGCAGAGATCCAAGGGAATGGGATAAAGAGACATTCTGCATTTTCCGTTTGTGGCTGAGTTTTTCCTGATCAGCATCCTTGGCCAGCCCATGGCTAAAATGAGCAGTGAAAGCTGAATCTCATGATTCTCTCCCAGCTGAGAGGGTGCCAGTACATATGTGAGAAAGAGATGTTTCCCAGACACATGTAGCAAATGTGACAGGAAACCCTAAAACATTGTGACATGAGGATGGATCCAATACATTGCATACATTAGATTTTGCCAGGTCTTTTTCTTTATGTTTTCGGCTTAAGGCATAAATAGAAGAAAACAACAGTCCTCAGTAACTGGTCTGCCAGACAGTGTGAAGTATTGCTTTGGCTTAACCTTAAAAAGTCTTAAAGATGAAAGAAGAAGACAGCAGAGGATCAGAGGGGTTAAAGGCAGACACACTACTAATGTTTCTCCCGATGAACTCAGTGGCTCCAAAGAATGCAGATAAAAAAATCCTGCACAAGCTGAAGAAGGTAGAAGAAAAAAATAGCTCTGATTTATCATTACAGACAGAGAAGCAGCCATGAGGACATGGAGTGAAATGGAGAAATGCACGCTAGAAAAACTATTGACAATTGAGGGGGGACAATGACTCCTGACTATTCCCACAGTACTAGGGACAGCAATTTCCTTACAGAAGATTAGAAAAATAAATATTGTCCACTGGATAGGCACATAAAGGACTCTGAGCTTTGGCCTCATTCATATCTGTGTGCCTGTGACTCTGTGAATATTCATGCGTGCACACTCGTGTATGAATTCACTTTCAGCTTCTATAATAATATTTTCCTTTCAGTATTTATGAAAGGTGAATATCAGGCTGGTGGCAGTCTTTTAGGGATACCTTTATATCTTGATGACGCTTTTAGCTGAGTGGTGTCAGATTAAAAGCTTTTTCTCATAACAGCTGCCTAATTGACTTCATAAACTGTCAAATTATAGTTGACATTTCCAGTACCTCTTCATGTTGGGCCATGTTAGTATTCAGATCTCCCTGCTTCAAAGAGAAACAACATATGAATCAAGCTTTTACTCTGAGGAAAATATGAATCCTGTAGAATAATAATGAATAAGTTGAGCTGAAAAAAAAAAAAAGAAGAAATTAAATGTATTTAGTAAATTCAATAAACTAGGACTCAGAACTGCAAAGTTAACTTTGAAGTTAAGTGTGGGAAGAGAGAATAGAACTTCTGTTTATGTATATATATGTATATATAGGTGGCTGCTGACTCTGTTGAGCTATTAGAGGGGTAATAGAAGAATGGAATAGAGAAGACAAAGGGTTTACATTTCTGCAGAATTCCTGTCTTTCATATCTTTGATAGAAGTTGCTTTGTAAATGTGAAACATCTTGAAAACACTGAGCTTTTTCTCTTAACACACCACTGTTCTGCAGCATCTGTCTCCAAAAGAATGATGTCAGAATTGGTACTTATAAGCAAAAGGTGAAGCTCATCAAAATCCTGTACTATAGAGCTCCTATTCCCTGGCTATTCTGGTAAAAGCTTACCTTAATAGGTGGAAGCATATGCAGATGTACAATGCCAGGCATATGCTCCCAATTTGTGATTGCATCTTGGTCTATAAGACCAAATCCTGTGGTCAGTTCAGCTGAATACCTTCCCCAAGTTTAGTTTCAAAAGTGTGCAATATATAGCAGGCTTTCATGTAGTTTCCTGACGATTTATCTTGACTGTTGAATTGCCATTACCATTTTTCATTTCTATATGCTTAACCATGCAAAGATGTCAAAACACTTGACATATCCTATGGAGTGGGACAAAATTATTCATCCTAGCAATAGTCAAATTCAAGGAGTTGAAAAGAAGACTCATTTAAAATTCCCATCGTTTAGAGGGAGCTTACTTTCAAATCAGGCACATGCGATTTGAAGACTCTTGGATGTTCAAGCTAAACACTGTCCAAAATTGGGCAAGAAAATACTACTAGACCTCAAAACAGAAAATTTCACTTCCCTTTGTTCTTATATGTTTCAACCACAGAACTGTCTTCCCATCGTGACCTTCTACAGCAATGTCATGAGGTTCAGTTTTGCTGAGATTTTAAATTTGTCTGATTGTGGAGAGTTAGCTGATCTAGAGTAAGACTGACTAGCACACTCATTAGAAATGAGCATTTCCTGTACCACAGCATCTGACTTAACACAGAAAGTTGGCACTTTCCAGGAGCAGCATGTAGGGTTAAGTTGTTTAATGGCAATTTTCCATGTTAACAATGCTCCCTTCAGTCCATGAATATCCAAATAATTTACAACTGCCTCTTACTCAAGATTGTTTTTCCCGTTGGACAAACAGGCAATTGATAGTGGTGCTGTGCACGTAACAATCTAAACCTGTTTCTCATGCAGACAACAACTATGTCTGCATGGAATCTTCAAGCAATATGTCTTCCATTGTTTTCTATAGCCAGATCTTAAGTTTTAATAATAGCAAAATTACAGACACCACAGATGGCTATCTGCTTCCAGATGTATGAGGCAAATGATGCTAATGATGCATAGCTAAGTGAAAATTTTTTTTTATTTAGACCAGAGATATCCTAACAATATGCTCAAGAGGGGCTGTTTCCTCCAACAGACCCTTTGTATTTGCCTTGTCTAAAGCCTCTTTGTTCAAGAAAGTCATGCAACTGAAGAACACATTAAAAGGGTTTTCCTTCATTCCTTATATACAGGTGATGTCAGTGTTTGTTCGTATTGTTATATTTAGAGATTGTTTTCAAGCTGGGAGGTATGTTAGCCTTTTCTTTTGGTAGTACAGAGAGGTGAAAGAGTCAGTGGTGCTCAATTATATGTACTGTGTGCCAGGAAGGGTCATGGAGATTGATTCCTCTCTATAACTAGACTACACTATCATGTTGTCCTGTTCACAAACTTATTAAAATTTAAATTAATCACACAAACAGTAAAGAATAAAGAAATCTAATAAAAAAATGCAGGATCATGAAAAACATACAAAAAATTACAATGGAAACCAGGCATATTTCTGTACGTGAGGCCATCTGCTTGACTCCAGCTAAAACTGCTCAGTTAATTTCTGACATCAGGCAGTGGATTTCCCTTTAATCACGTAAGTATTAGGCAGCTGCTCAATGTCAGGTTTTCTCAATGGTCCATAGTGGGAGACTGCTCCAGACAGGAATTCAGCATGCTTTTAATGCCTCTCTCAGTTGTAGAGTGAATTTGTTGGGTCTCTGACCAGTGACATACAGATGTCTGCCACTTATATTGGATGCCTGCCCCTTCAGTGTTATGCTTCAAGGAAATTTCTTTCCTTAGCACTCACTTAGCAGGATGTTCCTGTGATAAGATACTTCTTACTTTTTAAAACATGCATGTGTGAGTCGTCTAAATTGACAATGACTGCAGGTTAGTATTTTTTATGACCTCTGAAAGCAGAAATAATTAGAGGTGCACATTTCAACTCTGATTTCTCTGCAAGTAATTACTTTTTAACAGCAATTTCATCCACTTGGGACCCTTTTCTATATTTTGATAAATATTTAGACAGCTGCATTTGAATCAGAACTACAATAGCATTGAGATACTGCATAAAACTCAATATCTCATGGTTTTCCTTTCAATTTCCCTTTAAGGGAGGTTTCTTGTATTTGCCCTTTTTAAATGGAAGCACAACACATCTAGACAGGTGACATCTTTGAGATTTCAGTGAAAGTGCCCATTTATTTCATATGTGCACTTTGGATAAATTGTAGTTACAGAAAACAAAAGGAATTCAACTCTAGTGCTTGCCTCAGTATCACTTTGGAGATCTGCCATCTGCTTTGACCTCAGTAGCCTCATTTGCAGTATGAACTGAATACTTTCAGATCTCAAACTTAGGGCTGCTTTTCAAACAGAAATCCAGAAGGGATTTTTAACATGCCAAGAACACTTACTGGAAACTGCTAGATATGTGGTAGCTCAGTTCTAATGCAGAACATTATTCCAGGAGTATGAAGTTATTATTTGCTGTATGTAACCCCCTTACAAATGCGATCAAAATTTCTAATACTTTAATGCCAACTCCCTAAAAACTAAATGAGAGACTGTAGTTACTCTGATTTTCAGGATTATTTCCTCTTAATATTCCTGTTTGGGGGTTTTTAGTTTGGGGTGGTATTTTTGTTGTTTGTTTGTTTGTTTTGTTGTTGTTGTGTTTGGGGTTTTTTTCATTTCTTCAGAATTTTGGGGTTTCTTTACTTCCATTTTCTTTTTTTTTTTCTGGGCTGTGTCTTAATTTCTGTTTAGTCACTAATTATTTTCCCTGTTCTGAAGGTCTTTTGCTTTCTTTCTTCCATTAAAATCCCTCCATTAAAATCCCTCCATTATCCATGTATTTTTCATAATCTCAGCTTTCTTTCCTTATCTTCAAACATTATGATAATGTTACTTTAGCTTGTTCTCCCCATCTTCTATTTCAGAAAACAGCAAGAGTTGCGAAGGTAACCAGAGTTATCAGTAAGTTCAGGACTTCACACTTTTTGGGAATCTGGCCATATTGACCTTCAGTGATGTTATTGAACTGTTGAATATGGTGTCTAGACATAGTGTTTGAATCCTCCAGAGAAGGATTTGTGGACATCACCTTCCTCACTCCGTTGTTATTCCTGGAATACTTTTTTTTCATCAAGAAGAGTTTGCTTATTTGAGGTATTTGTTATTTCCATGCTTTAAAAACATCAGTAAGCCTGTCAGGGAGGAGATCCATTATTATATAATTTTGAAAACCAGCACCATTTAATACATTGAATTGTTTTCATATCTGTCATACTTTACAAGGCTTTATTTTATAGGATGAAGAACATGAAGCAAGATTTCTTGCCTCTTAGACCTCAGGTTAAATTTATAAAATAACATTTAATGTGGAGATAGAAATTTTTAATTTTCAAATAAAAATGTTGAGTCAGAGATGGTTCTACCAAAGAGCAGATTATAAGTAAGCAGTTCTGTGTATGCTCCATATTTAGCATTCACTTTAGAAGCTGAATTACCCTTGAAAATGTCTGAACAAGAAAATAGTAAAATCACTATCCTCAAATCTTGATAAAAGGGCCTTGGAGAAGGGCCACAAAAATGATCAGAGGGATGGAGCACCTCTCCTATGAAGATGAGTTGAGAGAGCTGGGGTTGTTCAGCCTGGAGAAAAGAAAGCTCCAGGGAGACATCATTACAGCCTTTCAGTACTTAAAGCTTATAAAAAAAACCATGAGTCACCTTCTACACAGGCAGATAATGACAGGACAGGGGGAATAGTTTTAAATGAAAAAGAGAGACTTAGGTTGAACATTAGGAAGAAATTCTTTACTGTGAGGTTGTTGAGACATAGGAATAGGTTTCCCAGAGAGGGTATGGATGCCCCATCCCTGGAAGCATTCAAGGTCAGGTTGGATGGAGTTTTAAGCACCCTGGTCTAGTGGAAAGTGTCCCTGCCCATGGCAGGGGGTTGGAACGAGATGATCTTTACGGTCTCTTCCGCCCCAAACCACTCTATCACTTTATGATTCTGTGAAATACCAAATTTTTTGCTCTTGGCTGTGTTTATGAAGGGAAGGGAGAAAATGGAAATGCAGGAACGAATCTTCATGTAAAGTTAGCTAACTCATGATAAAATCCTAATTGAGAGAAAGTTCTCGTTAGTGCAAGTGTTAAGAGATGGGACCATAGCCCACTTAGGCTTAAACATGCATTGCTAACTACAGGGCAAAGTGTAATCTTCCTACCCCCTGCAATAGTTCATCAGCACAGCAAATTCCATACTTAATTAATTCTCTTTCTTTGCCATGCACAATAACTCTTCAGCATTTCCTACATATCTTGCCTACAGAGAGTTGCAAATACTAAGAACATAAAGGTAATTTACCATAGTAGTATTTGCGATTATCATTGAAGATTGGGAGCTAATTGGTCACACTAAGACAAATAAAATTTAGTGTTATTGCTCCCATTTTGTATAAGATGGAATTGAGATATAGAGCTGAGCTGCCCAAGAAAATAGCAGTACTTGGCAGCACAGCAGCTGTCACGTTAATGTCACCTCAGTATATACCTGAGATAAATACAATGTATTTATTGTGTGGTAAGAAAATGAAACACCTTTTGGTGTGGTAAGAAAACAAAACATCTTTTCCTCAATCCACCCTACTGGATATATACAGTACTCTCTGGATGGGCTCAGACCAACTTCAGGGGATGCAGCCATCCAGAGGAACCTCAGCAGGCTGGAGAAATAGACTGACAGGATCTTCATGAAGTCCAACAAGGGGAAGTGCCAAGTCCTGCACCTGAGGTGGAAAAATCCCACACACCAATATATCCTGGGAGCCACCAAGCTGGGAAGCAGCTTTGCAGAAAAGGACCTTGAGGTTCTGCTGGACACCAGGTTGACCTTGAGCCAGCAATGTGCCCTTGCCACAAAAAAAGCTGCATTAGATCTTTCAGACTTGCAAAGTATTATCAGCAGGTCAAGGGAGATGATCTTTCCCCTCTACTCAGCTCTGGTGAGGCCACACTTGGAATTCTGTGTACGGTTTGGGACTCCCCAGTACAAATGGACATACTGGAGAGAGTCCTGCAAAGGGACATGAAAATGATGAAGGGACAGGAGTATCCCTTGTATGAAGAGAGACTGAGATAGCTGGGACTTAGGGCTGGAGAAGTGAAGGCTCTGGAGGGAATCCATCAATCTCCACAAACACCTGAGGAAAGGATGCAAAGAGGACAGAGACAGGGTCTTTTCAGTGGTGCCCAGCAACAGGACAAGAGGGAGTAGGCACAATCTGGAACCCAGGAGGCTCTGATTGAACTTCAGAAAATGGACATTTCTGAGTAAACATAATGGACCAACTCTTTCAAAGCACCTAAAGGATTGACAAAGTGTGTGAGAGAGTTTGTTCTGAGTGGGCAGGACAGGATTTTACCACTTCTAGACCTTTTCCTTGTCAAAAGTCAGACCCTTGACATTTAATCACTTTTCAAAGGACTGTTCTTCAGCTTAGAGGACTAAACCAAATTATGTTTGTCTGATATTTCTCTTAAGTGGTCCTGAGAACACAAGCATGGTTGCTTCCCTAAAGGAAAGGCTGGTCACAGCCATCTGCAGAGCAGTAAAACATAAATTAGGTTTGCTGGTGTGAACACGTTCCTACCTAACATGAACCCGAACTAGTAAAAACCCTCATGTGAGAAACATGATAGGCAACTATACAATATTGAGTTACATAAGTTCCCCTTACACCTTCATTCATCTGTTTGGACAAAGGCAGATCCCTCATCCTGATTGTCCCAGATGCAAGGAGGCAATAGAGGTTTATGTTCCCAGTCACGGAGGTTCTCACACTTGTTCATATCCATCTCCCTCCCACCAGGCAATTGCTTTGAGAGCAAAGAACCAGTCTTAAGTCCACAGGGGTAGTGAGACTCTCTGAGGTCGTAGGGTTTATCCTCATGCACTTCAGCAGACAGACTGTACCAGACCTAGCTCAAACCAGCCTGCCAAACCTGCAGCAGATTACAATCATTCCAACTCATGCTTTACAAATCTAAGTGAGTTTTCTTTGATTTCTGGTCATGATTAGAGAACGAAGCTGCCATCCTTGGTTTATGGTGACAGCTAGATGATCCTGCGGCTTTGTTATGTCATTTTAGCAGGAGACCTGTAACCTAACTGAGCCTCTCACATCACCTTTGGGTTGGTGTGCTTTTCATGCTTGTTCAGTTGAGTAGCATGAGAGACATGAAACAACAGCCTGATTCCTGGGTCCTCACATGTTTTTTTTATTGCCAATCTAGCATGATCAAATTTTCATTCGGGGGTAGCAAGTACCTGCAGGGATTATTAAGTCGGTGTAACAGAAATCTGCATTAAAGAGATCCTATGGAGATGACTCCTTTTCAGTCCCTCTGCTGATATACTTTTGTTTTATTGACTCAAACAGGGGAAAAGAACATCTTAAGATTGCTGAAGGGTATGGGCAGCTGTTACCCAGGACTGGGTTTTATGGGGTGCATATGGGGTTGCTATTGGTGGAAAGAGACACAAGAGAGAAGTTTGCCTGGAACTTAAAGCAGAAGAGCTTCAAGCAAACCTTCACATTCTTCTGTCACTAATATTGTTCCTGCTTCTGCAGACAGGGAAAAAATATACTTGAAAGGGAAAGAAAGTGAAAACAAGTGGAGGTAAATTGGAGCCCCCGATAATGTCTGGTACATCTCATATAAATCTGCAGTTTATCTTTGAAATCTACTGTTGCAAATATGTTCTGGAGGTCCTGTGTGGAGTATAAATAAGGCTATGGGGAGCACAGTAGATTTCTTGCAGCCTCTGAAGAAAGCTGCCTCTCTTTAAAAGAGGAAGTGGTTTGGGAGAGAGGTGTGTGCTTTCTGTCTTTCACTCAGCAACTCTCCATCAGACTGTCACTGAAACTCAGCCAAGTTGCATCCTTAGCCAAGTGTTGCAATTCCCTGCCACTCTTCTGCACCAACATTTCCTGCAGAAGCATGTTTCCCACTTGGGTAGTCTTATCCCAGGTGGAACAAGGGAAGTGACGTTTACACATGAGAGGGTAAAGGAGGTAGAGGTGACAGTTTGAGTTCAACTGAGGAGGGCACAGAACCATGGAGATGGTCCTGCCTAAGCATCGTGGGTTGCTCTGGAGCTCTTTTGTACACCTTAGAGGGTGACAGGACTCAGGTCAGGTGTCTGGATGAAACCAGCCTACTGCAGCAAAAAATGTACGTCCAAGGCCTGCTGTACCTTTCTGCATTTTGCTTCAATTCTTTGTGGGTTTCTGCCCTAAACTTGCTGTTTCCAGACAGCTTGGAAACAGTTCTTCCTTTCATATATCTTTGGGTGTTAAGAAATGGGCATTCCAAGGATGCTAAAAGCAAACTAAAGGACACTACAGTTCAATGGCATAGGTGCTTTGAGAATTGAGAATTCAGCAGCTCCAAGTTGTGAGGGAAAGCACAACAGAGATCATAGGAATCTCTTGCCATCATTAATAGTTTGTGGTCTTGAGGGAGCCATACTCTGAACTTTGGCCCAATTGCAACCAGAAATTTGGTGTGTCACACCCATAATTATCACATATCATCTCTGTCTCTTCTTTGCTGAAATGTTTGTGGAGAGGAACAAATTTTTAAAGCATTTTAAAACTGTGTGACTGTGGAGAAGAGTAAAATAGAGATTACAGGAATGTTCCATCATCCCCATGTAAGGTCCTAGGGGAAGAAAGTCAGCAATGAAAAGCTGTATAGGGCTTTCAGTGAAGCTGAATTTATGTGGCCACAGTAAGATGAGGTTATGTGCTTTGGCTGCCACTGAGAACAGAAGTCTTCTCCCTGTGTCCAAACCCAACTACATTTACTCTATCACCTTTCTTATGCCAGCGCTAATGCTAATGTTGCTGTGCTAAAAGCTGAATAAGGGATGGGAGCTTGTTGCAGAAAAAAAACCTGAGAAAAAGGCTTGTTTTCAGCTGGATGGGCTCTTGATGTGTTGTTGTGACCTGAACAAAAATAACCCTCAGCACAAGGAGGTACAGGTGACTGCGTGCCTGGGGCACAGACAAGGATGAGGTTGAGCCCTCCTGGTCTTCCCATCCCACCCCAATGGTGTGCTGTTGCATCCAAGACACAACATACCAACAGCTGATCCACCTCGCTCTGCTGCCATGCTTTTGGCATCCTTCTCTTCTGGCAGTGGCGTCCAGCGAGGTGGGGACAGCCAAACAGTCTGAAATTAGGCTGGCAAAGGGATTACTTCTGCAGTCTGCTTGGGGAATGGGCACCAAACTTGTTCCTCTGAGTTTTATCTATCTGAGGATAGCTCAAACTATCCTCATCCTTAATTGCAGGGAGCTACATATAACAATCATCATTGTCACTAATTTTCAGGATCCGTAGCATAGGGGCCATAGCATCAGTGTTTCTGAAACAACATTTAGGAGAGAGGGGATGATCAAGGTGAGCTGCTGGTCTACAGTTGGGTGCTCAGAATACAACCAGAGGGAAAAAACCCCCAACTATTGTGAGGACAAAAAATTTTCACAATGCTAACATACTACCTGCTGTGGAACCTGTTCTTGCAAGGTGTTTGGGGAAACTGAGTACTGCAGTGTGGGTGATTATTTCCTGTGGGTGGCCAAATAGGTGAATCACAGGACTAGCTCGATCAGCTATTTATTCTATTAAGTCTTGGGGTGTGCATACTGTAACTGTATCTGGCTTAATCATGATTAAGGCTTGCACCCGAGGAGCTCGTGAACATGGAGGCAGTAAAACTTGGCTCAAGAACTGAAGTCCAGAGGGCCAGTAATTGTACAGTAACTAGAAGGTTAGCAACTGGAAACCTTTCCTCTAAGCCCTCCTGCTCAATTACCAATTAATGCCATTGAATTAATGAACTGTTCAAAGCAAATAATGAAATTAATGGAATGTGTCTGAAAAGTGAAAAGGGGTGAGACATTAGAGTACTTTCATGGCTAGCAACTTCATTTTTTAAATTTTGGCCTATTTAAGAGTAGAAAGAAAATAACAATGGGAATGTTGTAATGCTTAGGGCTGCAAGCAGCCACAAGAGAATGAGAGAACTGAACAGTTACAGAGTCAACATCGTCCAGAAAATTTTTGTCCCAGTCTGTAAAGGAGTTCATTCAGCCTTGGTTATTATATCTCAATAAATGAGGTGAATGTAAGAATGGATGCAAAAACTTATTCAAAGCATAAAGAAAATGTGACATGAGACAGCACTTAAATTGTTTGGTTTAGGAACATTAGAAACTGGGAGGGTGTGTACATAGAGGGAAGATTGGCTAAAATAATGAATGAGAAGAGGATGATCCTGTCCTTCTTAAAGTGGAAGAAATCAGAGAAGCTGTCAACAAAAACAAAATTTGCTTTACATAGGAAATGCAATTTGCTTCTAGAACAGTAAGTTTTCTGCAATGAAGAAATTAAAGTGCAGAAAATCTAGACCTAGAGTTTTTTCTGTGTTTTGTTCAGCGTTTGGTTTTTTTTGTAAGGTAGATTACATTCATACCAATGTCCACCAGTATGAATCTCCTGTATGCAGTAGGAGATGCAAGAGACTTGTTGAACAGCATTCTCCAGGTGAAGCTCTGCCAGGAAAGGGACAGTTAAATGTCCTGCGGATTCTTCCATCATCAGTGCTGTTATGTGCTGGTTCACAGGACACCACCCCCCAACAGGCACACTTAACTGCTTTATATACTTGAGGGTATATGTAAGTCGTATCCATGAGTGGATCTGATCCTGATATTGGCATTGAAGAAGCCTCTGTCATCTTTCTCGTACATGCCACTGGTTGCTCTCTGACAGAACAGTGAGTGAGTCAGCTGCCATTGTGTCACAGAATGGCCAAGGTTATGTTACCCTAGCTTCACAAAATAAAAGAAGAAATCATTAAAAGCATCTTGTAACCCTGAAATTTAATTGTGGTGAATGGCCTTGGATAACTTGTACTACCTCTGTTTATTTTCAACCTTATTACCTGTAGGGTAGAGCTTCCCTTTTGGTTATCTCAGTCCCCCAGTGGGTCTATGTAGATTAAAAACTTTGACTATATCTTAAGGGGTAATACATTGTAATTCTTATTTGCATTAAAAATAGGACTATGTTGATGTTCCCCAGGATTTTATTCATTTAAATGATCATATGTATTTTGATTATTCATTTTCAAATTATTAGGTATCATTAGATTATGCATATATCGTTAGAAAATCCATAATATTTTTTTCAACAGTACATGCATTCCTGATGTAGGAAAGGCCAAGTGCTATCAGTTCATGTTTCACGTTACACCAAAGTTGTTTATTCAGATATCTAAAAAGCACCCCACTGCCTAGCAGGAACTGGAATTTCATGTAGAACTGTCTGGGACATTCTTCTAGATGATTACACAGATAACATGCCGAGGAATGCAGCACTGCTAATAGAGTATTAGGAAAGTAGTCATTACCATAAATGACTGTATTTTTAAGAGTGACTTTTTCTAACAGGTTCATCTAAAGGGTTATTATGTAACACAAACAGCCCACAGTAGTTGCATTTTTATGAGGTAAATCCTACTCTCAGTGACACTGTCCAAACTCATTGACCTCAGTTAGCCCGTTCAAGTGGGTCCAAGAACAAATGACCTTTTGACCAGCACTCACCTCCGCTTCTGTCGTCTCACGAGGCTACACAAATAGTTTAAGGTTTCTTTCATGTTTGAAATACAGTTTGTTTTTCTTTTAAAATTAGGACAGAATAATTCTTTTTGGAAGGTCCCTTTGGCAATCATCTAGTCAAACTGACCAGAAGTTCCAGCAGGTTATTAAGGGCATTGTCCAAATGCCTCTCAAACTGACAGGCTTGTGGCATTCACCCCCTCTCTAGGAAGCCTCTCCAGAAGGATGCTGTGGGAAATAGCATTCAAAGCCTTACTAAAATCCAGAAAACCTTCACTGTCTTCCCTTCACCCACCAGGCAGGCGATGTTACAGGAGAAAGACATCAGATTAGACAGGACTTTCCCTTTGTGAACACGTTGACTATGCCTGATGATTTCATTGTTTCATTGCTCTCTAAATGCCTTCCAATAGTATCCAGTATGATCTTCTCCATAATTTTCCAGGTACTGAGGTTAGAGTAACAGGTCTGTAGCTTCCTGGATCTTCACTCACGCCTTTCTTGTAAATTGGGATAATGTAGGCTAGTTTTCAGCTTCCAGTCAGTTCCAGTTCAGAATGAATTCCCCAGACCCCCAAGGCCTTTGATAGGTTATTTCATCAGGCAAATCAACATTCATATTAACTTCAGTACTATCTGTATTTTGGAAGAGAACTCTGGTCTAGTAAGGAAGGGTCATGATTATCATTTGGAACTCCACAAGATTTAAATTTTCATGACCACAGTAGAGGGGTACTTGGAATTGTTCCTTAAAATTGTTTTAATCAAAGAGATCTAAAATTATGTACAATAATTTCAGTGATTTTAAACTTAAACTGACTGTAGGCTTTTCTAACCCAGTATACCATCTCTGTTGATAACCTCTGCTACATGGTTCTGAAGAAACAGTTGCTCACTTTGGAAAATAATTTATTCACTGTTAGTTTTTCTTTTGAAACAAGGGCTGTGTTTTGAAGGTTTACTTGATTGCCCTTAAAGCATTGTCCCAGATTTATTTTCAATAATACACCGAATATAACATGTTGGCAATTCTGATTCTGTTAAAAAGCAAGCAGATATGATCTGCCTTGTTACTTGTTCCTTAGGAGATGAAAGGATGAAGTAACAGGTTGTCCATGAAGTAAATTTGGCTAAAATAGCCACTAAAGGATGCTCTGCTTGGCACTTATTCCTGAAAGGCTCCTGGTGATGTAATGCTACCTTTTCCTACAAAACTGTGTACACTTCCAAAGCACAATATTTATTTGAATCTATGAAAAAGATCCATTCTTTCCTAGGATAGAATAGCTGCTACGTAAGAGTTTACTAACACAGTAGTTCTAATCAGTGTACTTCCTAAACTACGTCTAAGTGTGGAGAAGCCAGAGGAGGAAAGCAGCAAGAGGAGAAAGGCTGTAGATAGGTTTGCTTAATTTCATGCCAGCTGAGTGCCCATAGTGTATTCAGAGTGATGAACAGAAAGGCTAACAGGAGACATTAATACATAAAGAGATTATGTGCTTTGGTCAGAAACAGATGTGCTGAAATGAGACTTGAAAGTGTTGCTAGTACCAACATCTTGTGTATGATATGTCGACATCAGTCAGTATATGTATGTTGGAATTGCTCCTGATTAGAAACTGTACAGACTTCACAGGATCCCTTTCCAGAGAATACCTCCTACTGCAAACAATGGCAGTGTTAGAGAGCCACTTCTAGTCTTTTTTGTTATGAAAATGGTAAATGTCACTGTAAATGCAAAAACTATAAGGAAGTTTCTTTATTCATCTAGACCGACACAACAATTTTTGATGGAGGTCATCATTTCACTTATAGGAAACTTCAGGTATGTATTTAAACTACTTAAAAATTTAAATATATTTTACCTGGGTACTATTGTTGTTCATGTTGTGACCTTTGCAATTTTTACAAAGATCTGTTCTCTGAAAGGAAGCATAAATATAAAATTTTCTGTAATATAGACTTCTGTCTTCCTACTTCTGTTTTTGTTTTGTTGTGATTATCCATATGGAAGACTTAACTTCCAGGACAGTTGCAACTAGCTTGACATCTATGAGCAACCTATTCTGTGAATTCTTAATAGTATTCACAGAAATTCCATTTGAGTAGCAGCTGGGATGGATCTAAGGATTCTCTGCTAAAACCCCTGGTGTTTTGGGAATCAGGTTATCAAGGAGTCGTGGCGTCACCAGTGATCTCAGTGGAGCACGGAACATTCCCCAGCAGCAGAAATATCTGATAGTGTGGCACTGCTGGTATGTTTAAGTATCCAGTAAGTTCTCTGAGGTAAGAGCCACATGATCCAGTGAAATTGCTCTTGAACCCTGTGACTGGCCTGGTGACCATGAGGAGCTCAGCAGGTGTGCCTGCAGCACACTAGAAATTCAGCTCCTTTCTGTGCGCAAGGCTAGACACAAACTGGAGGCTGTGGCTATTTGTGACATCATTCTGTTTGTGATAGAAGATTACTGTCAGAAAGACATATGAAAAGAGAACACATTATTTTCACTGTGGTTTGCATGGCAAATTCGCAGGGTGCTTTTCAAGGGTTACCTGGGTACCTCAGACAGAAAAGGACATGTTCTTTCCAGAGCTACAGAGCCCTATGACTGGTTCAGGTCTTCTCCAAATCCAGTGTGTTGTGGGAAGTACCAAGTCTTTTCTCAAGGACCTTGCTGGGTGAAATATTAGAGGATGAAAATGACTGTGAGTGGGTACATGATGTGACAGTCCCATTCCAGGATATCTGGTCATTTGTAGACTCCACTGTTCTTCAGTGGGGATTCTCCTTTTAGATGGAACAATAACAGGATTGTGCTAACCCAGAGAAGTGTAGGGCAAAAATTCTATTGCAGAGGCACAATTTACACTTGACTGAAAGCAGTGTTGATAATTAGAAATGCTGATTTTCAAATAGATGCAATGGATATCTCCATAGCTTTAACCACATCAAATGCCTTTTTCTGTATAAGTTCCCCCATCTGTGATGTTGTGTAGAAGGGATATATGTTCTACTTTGCCACAATTATATAACGAACATACCACCAAAGCAGTGCCTATTCTAATGACCACTTTCCTGTCTTCTGTCCTTCTTTCTCCCTTTCTTTCCCTAAAGATGTTTTGCCACAGACCTATGGAAATATCTTTTTATTGGCTATCCGAAAGGGCATCAATAAACAAAACTTCAGACACATCAGTTCCATTGCTTGCCATTTGCCTTGGGTGCAATTAAATAACTGAGATTACTCAAGCTTAGTAAATGCCACTGGGTTTGTGTGTGTTTAATCTTTTCCAGACTCTGTTTCAAAATCTCTATAAAGAAGGAAGAAAAAAACCTTAAAATACAGCTTAGTCTATAGAGACTTACCTGAAGTGGAAGGAATTAATCCTTTGGATTAATACAATAATTGACCACATGTGCACACATATTACAGGGCTACAAATCGAGAGCAAACACTAACTGCTGGTTTTTAGAATTAATTATTTTATTCCATTTCTACTCTGGTTTCTGACAGTGCAGAGTTGTCAACAGGTGATGTGGGAAAACAGAAAATTCTTGGCCCATGCTTGCTTGTAGCAGGATGTAAGGTAAGAAGGCAGCAGATAGTATCTGTGGATAAAACTTTTAGGACCAGGGCATTGCTCCTGTTATTGTTTCGTCCTTCTGTTGGGAGGATGGGAGAATGGAAAATTAGACCATATTCTTTTGCTCCTGGGCTGTCTTTCAGATTTCACTGTGAGCCTAGCGCAAAACTGGATAACATAAAGAATGGTGAAATGAGACGAAGAGCATATCACTGCTGTTCACTAGGTCATCAGGGCTGCAATAATAAACAAAATAAAGATAAAACAGAGGAGTTGTACAAGACACTGGGTTTTTTTGGTAATCTGGATCCATACTTAGAGATGTAAATCTTGTGTGGGTTGTTTTTCTGTTTTTAATCATACAGCTAAATAAACCAAGATAATTAAAGAAGAAAGCTATCTATAACAATGGACTGGGTGTGAGGGGGAGCACACTGAAAACCATTTTGGGGTAGTAGAGGACAAAGAAATCAACATGACAGTCAGTGTGAAACTCTTGGCGTGCATATTGAAAGTATTATGCAAGAGAAAAAATGTAACTTGTTAATTAATATGTAAATTGTTAAAGCATCTGGGAAGTTAAAAAATTTGTTGAAAGGAACCCTAACAATGAATCAGTGATTGGGGAAACATGCCTGACACTGAAAAACTTAAAAAGTACAGTCCATACAAGTATTAAAATAAATAAAAATGAGAAGTGGCAAGTTACAAGTGTTAAGTATCTCCACAAGGAGAAAATGCCAGCCTGGCAACAGCTCTGTAAAGCACCTGAGAATGATGAAACGAGAAACAGTGGCTTGGAGCTTAAGCCAATGTTAATTTTAAACAAAAGAAGTGATATTATCTGCAACAGCACCATGAATTAACTGGGGAACAAAATTCCACAACAAATGGTAAATTTTTAATCCTCAATACTTTCTTGAAGACAAGCTCCATCTAGACTACTTTACCCAGATCCCTGGTGTGTGGAGAGTCATAAACATCTAAGATGTTTGGAGGGTCAGACTATGTGATTTTAGTGCTGCTTCTGGCCTTAAGTTCTAAGAATCCCCTTTGTTTCAAAGAAGTAGTGAGCACAAACTCAGTACACATGAGAACAGGGGTGGGGAGGAAGGGTAATGAGAAAAAAGGCAGGAGCAGCTACACATAACTAAGTTCAGAACTTACGTACAAGCATCACTTTCTGCCAAAATGGTGATAAAGCACATTTTGTCTTTGACCTTGTACTTGTCCTTCGACCCTGGCTAAAGCCAGAGGTAAAGAACACCCTGCATTCTGAGGAGGCTGTCAGTGCTGTGCTAGTCCACTGGAGAACTATTTAGTCAGTAGGAAAAATGCCTGTGCCTTGTTAAACTGTTCCTTGCATGTTGCAGCTGAGATTGTTTTGCTCTTTGCGCTACCATTGCATTCTGTGTCCTCCCCTGTTTTATGAAATGGAGCAGAATTCATAGAATCACAGAAAGTTAAGGAGTTGGAAGGGACCTTAAAGATCATCTAGCGCCAACCCCCCCAGGGTTGAGACATTCACAACTTCTCTGGGCAACCTGTTCCAGTGCCTCATCACCCTCACTGCATATGAAGTTACTCCTTATAACCCTGCTGGGTTAAGCACAACTCTGTGTGACAGAGACCATCCTATACTGCTACCATTGCATTCTGTTTCTAGGCACAACTCTGTGAATTAGTGATAACCTACCAGCTGAAATACCCATCATCACAGGGTTCCACAGTGCACAACCAGGGATTTTGCTTATACTTTGACTCTTTGAAATACTTGGGTGCACCCTGCTGGGTTAAGCACAACTCTGTGTGACAGAGACCATCCTATACTGCTACCATTGCATTCTGTTTCTAGGCACAACTCTGTGAATTAGTGATAACCTACCAGCTGAAATACCCATCATCACAGGGTTCCACAGTGCACAACCAGGGATTTTGCTTATACTTTGACTCTTTGAAATACTTGGGTGCACCCTGCTGGGTTAAGCACAACTCTGTGTGACAGAGACCATCCTATACTGCTACCATTGCATTCTGTTTCTAGGCACAACTCTGTGAATTAGTGATAACCTACCAGCTGAAATACCCATCATCACAGGGTTCCACAGTGCACAACCAGGGATTTTGCTTATACTTTGACTCTTTGAAATACTTGGGTGCACCCTGCTGGGTTAAGCACAACTCTGTGTGACAGAGACCATCCTATACTGCTACCATTGCATTCTGTTTCTAGGCACAACTCTGTGAATTAGTGATAACCTACCAGCTGAAATACCCATCATCACAGGGTTCCACAGTGCACAACCAGGGATTTTGCTTATACTTTGACTCTTTGAAATACTTGGGTGCACCCTGCTGGGTTAAGCACAACTCTGTGTGACAGAGACCATCCTATACTGCTACCATTGCATTCTGTGTCCGCAGAATTCATAGAATCACAGAAAGTTAAGGAGTTGGAAGGGACCTTAAAGATCATCTAGCGCCAACCCCCCCAGGGTTGAGACATTCACAACTTCTCTGGGCAACCTGTTCCAGTGCCTCATCACCCCTAACTCTTCCATGCTCCTTTACCTCACACGTTAATCATTGCATATGAAGTTACTCCTTATAAGATAACCTACATATTTAAAAGAGAAGAATTTCTAGTCTCTGTAAAGATCATCTAGTGCCAACCCCCCCAGGGTTGAGACATTCACAACTTCTCTGGGCAACCTGTTCCAGTGCCTCATCACCCTCACAGTAAAAAGGTTCTTCCTAATACCTAACCTCTGCTATGATCAGAGATTGTCAGTCACATGAGGGATTTTGCTTATACTTTGACTCTTTGAAATACTTGTGTGCACCCTGCTGGGTTAATCATTGCATATGAAGTTACTCCTTATAAGATTGCATCAATTAGTGATAACCTACATATTTAAAAGACAATAAATCTAGTGAAGAATTTCTAGTCTCTGTTTAGATAGCACATTGTGCAAGAAGTGGTTGCACAGTGCACAACCAGCTGAAATACCCATCATCACAGGGTTCTGCCCTGTTTCTGGATATTGGCTAGTATTATAATCCAATCTTGAGTTTTAGTGACTGGGGCNGAATCAGTGATTGGGGAAACATGCCTGACACTGAAAAACTTAAAAAGTACAGTCCATACAAGTATTAAAATAAATAAAAATGAGAAGTGGCAAGTTACAAGTGTTAAGTATCTCCACAAGGAGAAAATGCCAGCCTGGCAACAGCTCTGTAAAGCACCTGAGAATGATGAAACGAGAAACAGTGGCTTGGAGCTTAAGCCAATGTTAATTTTAAACAAAAGAAGTGATATTATCTGCAACAGCACCATGAATTAACTGGGGAACAAAATTCCACAACAAATGGTAAATTTTTAATCCTCAATACTTTCTTGAAGACAAGCTCCATCTAGACTACTTTACCCAGATCCCTGGTGTGTGGAGAGTCATAAACATCTAAGATGTTTGGAGGGTCAGACTATGTGATTTTAGTGCTGCTTCTGGCCTTAAGTTCTAAGAATCCCCTTTGTTTCAAAGAAGTAGTGAGCACAAACTCAGTACACATGAGAACAGGGGTGGGGAGGAAGGGTAATGAGAAAAAAGGCAGGAGCAGCTACACATAACTAAGTTCAGAACTTACGTACAAGCATCACTTTCTGCCAAAATGGTGATAAAGCACATTTTGTCTTTGACCTTGTACTTGTCCTTCGACCCTGGCTAAAGCCAGAGGTAAAGAACACCCTGCATTCTGAGGAGGCTGTCAGTGCTGTGCTAGTCCACTGGAGAACTATTTAGTCAGTAGGAAAAATGCCTGTGCCTTGTTAAACTGTTCCTTGCATGTTGCAGCTGAGATTGTTTTGCTCTTTGCGCTACCATTGCATTCTGTGTCCTCCCCTGTTTTATGAAATGGAGCAGAATTCATAGAATCACAGAAAGTTAAGGAGTTGGAAGGGACCTTAAAGATCATCTAGTGCCAACCCCCCCAGGGTTGAGACATTCACAACTTCTCTGGGCAACCTGTTCCAGTGCCTCATCACCCTCACAGTAAAAAGGTTCTTCCTAATACCTAACCTCTGCTATGATCAGAGATTGTCAGTCACATGAGGGATTTTGCTTATACTTTGACTCTTTGAAATACTTGTGTGCACCCTGCTGGGTTAATCATTGCATATGAAGTTACTCCTTATAAGATTGCATCAATTAGTGATAACCTACATATTTAAAAGACAATAAATCTAGTGAAGAATTTCTAGTCTCTGTTTAGATAGCACATTGTGCAAGAAGTGGTTGCACAGTGCACAACCAGCTGAAATACCCATCATCACAGGGTTCTGCCCTGTTTCTGGATATTGGCTAGTATTATAATCCAATCTTGAGTTTTAGTGACTGGGGCTAAGGCAATTAGTGACTGCTGTCTCATAACTCTTCCATGCTCCTTTACCTCACACATTAAAGGTACTTGCCTTGAAAGTTGCAATTTAGGATTCTAGGCACAACTCTGTGTGACAGAGACCATCCTATATTTCATGGGAGAGGGGACTGACTACAGCAAGCCCCATGCATGAAATAACTGTTATTCAGGATGAAGTGAAAGCTAATTTTAGATAAGATTTCTAATTTCTGATAGATAATATTTGATTATCTTCCCTTTTCTAGCAGTTATTCTGAAGTGATCTGTGCTGTGACTGGGAATGGGGTTCCATACCTGTAGAGCACAAACCAAAAGAAGGTTGCTGAATGCCAGGGCCCTGTGCTCTCTTTTGAGCATGAGCCCATACACTCATGCATTCAGCTGGTCAGTAATCACTCTTTCCTGAGAGAAACTGTGCAAATATATTAATAACAGCACTGGTATAAGGAAAAATGGACTGAAGGCAGACCAATATTTTGTGTTGCTGTAGAATTCCTCAATCAGCTTACTTTTCTCAGTATTTTAAAATCCTTCATACTGTTTTCTCATTTGCAAAGGTAAAATCTCATCTTTTCCTTCTTGTATTTCAAGGTATATGTGCTGGCTTTCTGAGTCATTATCTGATTAAGGGGTTTTTTTAAGCAAAGGACTAAACATTGCAGCCTTGAGCGCAGTAGATCAAAAATTAGGAAAACAATAGAACAAGAAAGTGTGAAGAAACTCCCAGTGGGAAAGATTTTATGTAGGAATGTTTTGTGGTAGGTTAGGTGCCTGGGATTTACTCATCTTTTTGAGCATGTTTTCTCACCTGTAGTGATGTCTGTGCTGCCTTGGTTGCATTTAAAGCTTGTTCAGGTAAATAAGCTGGAAGACACAGTTGTGACATCAGTTTAAAATCCCCAAGTAGGATAACATTTCCAGCTACTCAGTGAGAAGAACAGCTGTGTTTGCTCTCAGCTTAATAGTTTAGCTGTTTGCAAGTGCACCACACAGAGAGCAGAGACATGCAAGTCTTAGACTCAAGACTGTGCAGCCTGTATTCAGAGCCATGATATATTTTGAAAATTGTTTGGTTTGTATCCCCACTGAGAGGCAGAATGTGTGGGTATCAAGTTCCTGGCATTGACTTGAATACTTCTGTGATGTGTAAGAATCACAGGCATCAACTCCCTTAAGAAAATGGCTAAACACACTCATTCCTGGCCTTCAGCATGTTGGACAGGTCCACACTCTCTTTCACTAAGGAAACACAAAAGCCTGAAGGTCTCACCTGGCTCACAGCAAATTGCAAACAAATATCTATTCAGCATCTATAATCAGGCTAGTAGGATTCTGGTACAAATTAATGTAACCAAGCTCTGAGGGACTGGCTTATTTGAGTTTCCTTTTGTATAGAATTCAACTTAACTCTGTATCAGAAACACAACTCTGATCAAGTAAATGTAAACTCCCTTAAGGGGGTCTCAGACATCTGATTTGAGCAGAGTTATTTTAATTTCAGAACTGCTGGAATTTTTCTGATTGACATTATTCAGAATAAATTGCCACAGAATTATTAAAGAGAGTGTCTAATAAAACAGCAAAGCTTTATATTTGCTAACACAGAACCATCTTGGGTTAAGAAAATAAAAACCAGTTTATGTTTTGCTGTTATGGCTTCTGAATCATAAGAACTATTTCAAGAGAAAATGTCATTTCAGCAGGTATGTAGGACATAGATATCAGAACTTTTCTATGTCCAAGTAGAGATCAAATAACTTTCTGTTTGAGCATCTTCAGCAATGATTATCTTCATATTCAGCTGATCTGGTTTTCAGAAAAGCTAAATTCCCATGAATTCTGATGGAGAGCTTATCCATAGAGCAATAGATATCACCCATATAGAAAACTTTTTGCTATTTACATGGTGTGCATGTCTGCTAACCTCACTCACCATATTGTGAGTCAGTGGAGAGAAATTATGCAGCAGCTGATGCTTATCATGATTGGATTGAATCACCTCTATCATTCCCTTCTGCTGCTGCCTGGAAAGTTCTATTGTGGCTTTGGAATCTTGAGAACAAGCCCAAATCAACTGCTCATCTATGTATGTGAATTTTTTTAGTTACAAAAGAATGTAATATGTTTTATTCAAAGGTGGCAGAATTTTTGTAGGGAGAGAGGAACCTCACAGAAAACTCTTTTCAAGGGGTCCTTCAGTGTCTCAGAATGCAAATCATTATGTACAGCAAGATATTAGTTTCTTCTAAAAGATCTTTTGGGCAAAACTTGTTCTATAGCTACCAGCCCTCCTTTTGTGCAAATGGCTTCACTCTGAGCAGCACACAGGAGTTTGTCCTGAGGGGCTCAGGACCCAGAAGTGTGGCACAGCTCAAGAAAATGTAATTAAATCAGGCAGACAAAGAATGCTGCCTTTTAAAAAAAAAAATCAATTATTTATATTACAAGAGCTCTGTTAGCTGATATAGCATTTTCAAATGAACCAAGTGAGACTCATTGTCTGAGCCAGGGTGCAGTCAAGCCTGGCAATGAGAACCAGGTGCATAGTTTTATGGACAAACTCCCCGACATTTAGAGCAGCAGCTGCATTCCAAGGTTGTAAATCTGGCCTCATAAAGCCTGTGCATGTTTTATATATGGGGTCTGATATACCCTCAGGTGTCAATGGTTCAGCTAAAGAATAGAGTTTAGGGGGGGTTAGGTTGATGTTTGTAGCCACTTGAACTAAAACCTAGTCCAATTGGCTTGTATTTAATTGGAGTTGGCAAATACATGCCTTCTCCAAACAGAGATATGCTGAGCAAGTCTTTATATGTCAAGTTCAGGCAGAGATGAATTTCCTCAAGCCCTCCCTGTTCTCCACTCAAATCTCTGCTGCTGCCTTGTGTTCATTTATTCTCACTGCAGCAGAACGGCTACATCCTCACCACGGGCTGCCTGCGGTCGGAGAGTGACCAGCAAGACTGAGAATTCGAGGTTTAAATAAACATTTGAGGTAGTCATTTGAGGTAGGGCTTTTTGTCCTGAGTTGGGCAAGGCATCCCTCAGCTCAGCAAATTTTTCTTTAGTGTTAGAAAAATGAAACTGTTGTTCCTGTCTCAGACCAAACTCTTTACATTTACTTTCAAAAACATAATTCACCATCAAATGCCATCAGATCTGCTGTCATTTCAATGCTGGGCTTGTTTTCTCAAGGCCAGTATTATTAAGTCTTTGTGGGAGAAGAGAAGAGAAGAGAAGAGAAGAGAAGAGAAGAGAAGAGAAGAGAAGAGAAGAGAAGAGAAGAGAAGAGAAGAGAAGAGAAGAGAAGAGAAGAGAAGAGAAGAGAAGAGAAGAGAAGAGAAGAGAAGAGAAGAGAAGAGAAGAGAAGAGAAGAGAAGAGAAGAGAAGAGCTCTCCAAAGTAAAGCACTGCAAAAATAAACTGGTCAATATATGTATCCTGCTGTTCTCCTCCTTGAAAAATCCATGTTGCTCAGCTCTGTGTCCTGGACAAAATGATACATTTAGCTTTTGCAGGCCACTAACACACCCATCAGAACTGCTGTTACCTAAGCTATCAGCCAAGCCAATCCTTGCTGGATATCACAGGGCAGCTATCAAAGGGAGCAGATGCTCTGTTTGTTCAAATAAAAGCAAATAAAGTTCTGTCCTTGTTTAAATACTGTGGCACTGTTACAGTGTCACAGTATTTAAACAAACATAAATGGAATGACAGCCTCAAAATCTGGAAAGGCTATTTGACAGTCAAACCGAAATCATAATTACTGACCCACCATCAGGCTTCAAGGATTGCTTTAAGGATTAATAATTAAACAGTAAAAAGATTCCATAACTGTATGAACTTCCAAGAAAAGTGACAGAATTGCATTGCTTGAGTCATCTTAATATGAATAATCAGTGAGTAACACAATCAAGCATGTCTGGGAAGGATAAGTCTAGTGAAGCATGAGTGGAGATTACTTCCTCTAGTGAAAGGTAGGAAGGACAAAAATGCTGGGAGCTTTTCCTTTTTCTCTTCCTTTGTTGAGCGGGACTTCATTACAGACTGGCAATAACATTTCAGAGCATGGAACTACCAGTCAAGTGGTATTTTGATACTCTTCAATACAATTTTAATCAAAATATATTTAATGTTTCTTTACTAAAATCATCGGGCTTCAACCATTCTCAAAATTTGACTTTAGCTACCTAGAAAAAAAAATTCTGTAACAAAAAAAAGTAGTTTCTTGATTCCTGAACACTTTACAAGTAGTACATCAACACACACACTCTTCCACAGCCCAGTTACAAAAGTTCATGAGATCTGTACAACTATCCAGTCTTATGTTGATACACTTACCCAATCAGGTGATGAGCACCTACATTAAAAATCATTCCCAATAATATATAATACATTTTGCAGAAGTTTGACTGAAGTTTTAATTAAGGGGTATTACATTTACTGCATCTTCACAAACTTTTAATGGTAGACTTTAAAAATTCATTTTAGGAATTTTAGCATAATGAACATCCTGCTGAGGATAAAGACAGAGAATATGTTAGGCACAGATGCAAAAAATTTTAAGGCAAAGGTAGAATTATACAGACAGTGATCTTATCCTTAAAGATAAAGCAATAAAATTGGTTAGAGTGGCTCAAAAGAACACAAGGAACAAAAGAAAATAATTAGGGAAACCCAGAAGATTCAGGTATCATGATAAGAGATCCTTGTGCACAAATGCAGCTCTGTAAACCTGCAAAACAGTCCCCTCAAGCACAGAAGCCCAAGCATTTGTAATCTGAAAGGTTTAGACTTCAGCAGTGGCAAAAAATGTGATTTTTGGACTGCCCAGGGTAGATCACAATGAAATGGCATTCCAGACTTTCACATATATTTTCTTATGACAAAAAATATTACCTTAATCTTGACTTTTGTCCATTGTAAAATGTCCTGCAACATCATGTTCAAAATTTTAATTATTCTGTAATCAGCTGCTGG